>JAYKTE010477960.1:0-10136 GCA_036873565.1 Xipholeptos notoides | reverse complement strand
CTCTGTATATATATATATGTGCATATGTATACATATATGTATATATATATGTGCATATGTGTATATATGTATATATATGTGAATATGTGTATATATGTATATATATGTGTATATATATATATGTGCATATGTATATATATGTGTATATATATATGTGCATATGTATATATATGTGTATATATATATATGTGTATATGTATATATATATATGTGTATATATATGTATATATATATGTGTATATATATGTATATATACATGTGTATATGTATACATATATATATATGTGTGTATATATATATATGCATATATAAATATATTTCATGAGTGTGTGTATATATAACATGTATGAATAGGTACGTATATTCATGCATATGATTTAATACATATTTGTATATGCACTAATACATACACATATATACAGAGAAATACACATATATAAATATTTTAATAAAGATACATACAGAGGTGCGTACACTCACACACATAACAGACACACACATGTATATGTTTTCTGTTTTTTTAAATCTATTTCATTGTATCTCGTTTAGTCTTCGTTAAAATCTCATTTTATATATATAAAAAAAAGATCGATTTAGGAACAAAGGCGCGCCTAATCGACATAAAAAAGACATTGATCCCCCCCCCCGCTCCGAACGGAACCCCATCTTCCTTCAGCTACCCCTTCTCCTCCTACGTACCCTGATCTTCAATAACAAAAACAATAATGTCAGTTCGAAGAAGAAGAAGAGGAGGAGGAGGATTAAAAGACTTTGAAATCTTTCGAAAGTAGAATGAGACAGTTTTTTTTAATAAGTTTTTTTCCTTTCCTCCCTCTTTTCTGTGCAGATTATTTTTTCAAGTATATTAGAATTTATACCCTTAAGGGTACATTTGATGGTTCAACATTTTTTTCTTTTCATCTTTCAACTTTTGGAAAGATTCATTAAAAAATTATTTTGTAATTTATGAACTTTTGTACCCATCTCGTCAAAAATGACACCATATTTGTTTTTTTATTTTTTGCTTTAACATTTTCAACTGAAATGTCATAGAAGGAATGATTCCTATTCACTAGTAGTACCGTGCTGTCAAAAATAATAAAAAATTGCTTATTATATTTCATTACTCAATACTATCTTTATATATTCTCCCAGTTTCTGTCCGAACGTTTTCGTCCATCCTCAGGGTGGTTGCTTGACATTCTTAGTCAGTTGTATAGCTGTATTTCATCTAATTTAAACATAAGTAAAGACATTCAATGCGTTAAAATTCTGAAAGGCAACAAAACAACTGATAATAACAATATCTTGTGAAGAAATAGAAGCATAATAACATCTAAACTTCGATTGACCAAACTATTTTCTCACCTTTCTTTCTCTTTTCCCGTTTCCTTAAATGAATGAAGATCTTAGAGCAGAATGCCAGTGAATCTCTCTATATATACACCGGGCGAGGCAAATGACAGGGTAGGGCAAAGTGATCTGACATATTTGTATGCCTAATAAAAGCCACTTAGAACAAATGTACATATTATCCCATTTTGTTTTATTTTGTTTGAGTAAAAAAGTATCTTCATTTTCTAAATGTACAAAGGATCCCATACAAATGTGCCAGGTCATTTTGCATCACACTGTATAAAAGAGCCATTCTAAAAATAACGCCTCTTATTTTTTATTCCACCCGAATAAACTTATGTATTCATGAACTGAAAGTTTCATATCTCTTTTGCTGGTATTAACGGTGTGAGACACTAAGAAAGTAACTCCTGTCATGGATGCGAGTCAGAAGCGTCATTGAATTCATCCACGCAGAAAAAATTGAACCAATCAACATTTACTAGTGCCTGTTGAACGTTTACGAAGCTGATGTGGTCGATGTCAGTACAGTTAGGAAATAGGTTCATCGATTTCAGAGTGGCGACCGAAATGCGAGTCACAAAGCACGCTTCAGTTGCGAAAATTGACCGCCTCGCTCTTCGCTGTCAAAAATAACATTGAGAATGGTGGTGACTGTAAAGAAAAATAAATTTAAATTAAACCAATTCCTTTCAATTTTTCGTATATTTCTTCTATTCTTTTATTCTTTTAATATCTTTCGAAATTTTTTTTTATATATTCCAAATGTTTTTGTGTATCCCGAGTGCTTTCGGACTTAAAACTTCAGGGGCTTAGAAATGTTAATAGGTTCTTATGTGTATTAGATTGGTAAATTCAAGGAAATTTTTCAATGTGTATTATATTGGTAGATTTTATGAAATAAACGTTATTTTTAAGGAAAATTATATGTCATAACAATTTTTTTTTAAAATCAACAAAAATCCCACTAATTTTCTTAAAACAAAAATTAACAATCTTATACGTATTCATGATTCAATAATCCAAAATACTAAACTTCCATTAATAACAGGCGAATATAAACCCGGATATATTTATGGTAATGTAAAAACACACAAAACTGGATTCCCCTTAAGACCAATAATTTCTCAAATAAACACACCCGTCTATCATCTCACTAGATTTATTAATAAACTCACCACACCTTACCTTCCCAGTAAATATAGCATCAAATCAACACATGAACTAATAAATGCACTAAAAAACATACTCTTAACAATAATACAATAGCCTCACTTGACGTTGAAAGTTTATTCACCAATGTTCCTGTTATAGAAACTGTGGATATTATTATTAATATTTACCATAACCCAACACTACCACCTCTCAAAATAAAACCATCCATTTAAAAAAAACTATCAATTACTTGCACCACAGAAGTTCCATTTATTGATCCCAAAGGCAATCTTTACATTCAAATAGATTGTGTTGCTATGGGATCCCCCCTACGTCCTACACTTAGTGAATTTTATATATCCCACCTTGAAAATAAAATATTTGAAAAAATTGACAAACCCCCTATATATCTTCGATATGTCGATGATATATTGATAATTACAAACAACAATATTGACATACAAACACTACAAAACGAATTCATTAATAATTCAGTCCTTAACTTTACATATGAAACAAACAAAAATAATAAAATACCATTTTTAGACGTTCTCATATATATCAACAACAACAAATTTACCACCTCAGTTTACAATAAACCTACAAACACCAATCCAGCTACATTGAATTTTCTTCGTGAATTTCCTATTGGATATAAATTCAATGTTATTAAAAACCTCCTGTCCCGTGCACTATTGATCTCCTCATCCACTAAAATATTTTACAATAAAATAAAAAGAATATTAAACAAAATCTAATTAACAATGGATACACTAATAAATTCATAGACACAGAAATATCAAAATTCATAAATAATAGCAATGAAATAAATAAAAAAACACTCTAACAAAACAATTAAACTCTTTTATAAAGCACAATTCCATCAAAATTATAAGATTGATGAACAAACAATTAAAGATATCATCAACAAAAATGTTTTTCCTGTAAAACCAACTGATAAACTTCATTTAATTATATACTACCACAAAATTTCAATATTTCACAATGGAGGATTTATGTTGACCATAGCAGAGAATTCAAAACAGGGGCTGCAAATTCTCTTTCTAGATATGCAATATCTAGACGAATGAAAGAAATGGGATTTTCTTCTAAAGGGTGTGCAAAGAAGCCATTTTTATCTAAGAACATCAATGATAGAAAGAGATTTTTCTCGTGTTATGGCAAGAAAGACACAGACTGGTTCAGGAATGTTTTCTGGTCAGATGAATCAAGATTTTGTCTTGTTAGTGATGCCCCTTAGCGATGCTTTCGAAGAACCGGAGAAAGATTTTCGCCAAGTTGCATAAAAACGACAGTTAAACACTGGAATGGGTGGATAATGGTATGAGGAACTTTTACCACAGCAGGAGTTGGGGAACTTATTAGATGTGAGAAGTCAATCAATCTAGAGGAATACATTCGAATATTAGAATATTATTAATAGCAGTGTTACCAAGTATCCAGAAGCTAGGAATATCCCAGAACATTATTTCTCAACATGATAATGCCCCTGAACACACTGCTAAAGTAAGAAAAATGGTTTTCTGAAAATTCAATTGATGTGATGTTTTGGCCGGGTCAAAGCCGCGATTTAAACCCAATCGAGAATATTTGGTCCATAAAGAAAGAAATAAAGGTTGTAATCTTTAGTCATCTTATCCAAGAAAGCCAAACTAGTCAATAATGTTACATCAAACTGTAAGAAATTGAGCGCTCTAATGGTTTAACATTGTTTTTCCGTTAACTGGCGGCCATCTTGGAAATAATGGCCTCCGTATTGAACTTTTTGACGACTAGGATTTTTTTACAAAACATGCATAGCACGTTCACACCAAATGTCATGCTTGTACTACCAACTGAATGATTCTAGCCAAAAATCACACTTGGCTGCTTCACTATTGATGGAATCTAGGTCATTTAATGTAGAGAACAATTAGTTTTGTTCTTTTTTGTCCACACATATTTTTTAATAACACAATATGCACTATTAAATCTATAGCTGGAGGGAATGTGGGGATTCATACCTTTCTTAAGGATATTAGCCAAATTATGAACGCAAATGGAACGACTAGGGTTTGAACTCATGCATTATGATACCGAAGTCTGCCTGTCTACCCACTGTCTCAAGTGGTCTTCCAGATGAAACCTGTACGTTGTTATTGACGGAGTAATATCAATTGAACAAGAAAACAAAGTAAACATCCGTTTTTAAAAAAATCGATTTGTTTTTTTTTATCTAACCGAAGAAATTGATCACCGCAATCACAGTTTGCTGTCTTGAGTCTCATTCTCTTGCCCTATCACTGTACAACTATCAGCCTGTCTATCTCAGTTAAAAGTAATTTGTACGTTGTGGTGGTCAGCCTGTTGTCTGTTTTGTACTCAGAGCTATAAAAAAAAACAGCGCCGCGTCTTGAAACGTTTGAGATAAATTTTACCAGTTTTTTAAAGAATTCGCCCCCCAAAATACCCTAAAACGAAAGTCATTTTACGAAATGAGAAAAAAATTGACACATTTTCTATCGAAAAATCAGTTACTGACATTAATTTCCTTGTTATTTGTTTGGAAATGGAGCGTTATTTAACAATATAGCTACCTATGCATGCATAGTAAATGTTTGTCAGCAGCGAAAGGAATGATGAATTGGTTCTGGTCTCTCCGTTTGTGTTATATTTATCAAGTGACTTGTATACAAATATTTCAGACATCTATACAGTGTTGTTGCTGTCTGTCCGTTGGATAGAAAGTCTTCTCTTCACTCTTTTGGGCTCAAATCATTCCTCATATCTGTCTGTTGTGCAGGAAGTCTTCTCATTACCGTTTTGGACTCAAATCAGTCCTCCTGTCTGTCTGTTGAGCATGGAATCTTCCTGTTTGTCTCACTGCTGGTGTTATATTTATCAAACGATTTGTACAAAATTATTCCAGACATCTATACAGTGTTGTTGCTGTATGTCTGTTGAGTAGGAAGTATTTTCTTCACTCTTTTGGGCTTAAATCATTCCGCAAATCAGTCTTCCTGTCTGTTTTTTGAGCAGGAAGTCCTCTCTTCACCCTTTTTAGACCCAAATCAGTTTTCCTGTCTGTTTGTTGGGCAAGAAGTCTCTAAAATATTGAATTGAATGCCGGGCTATGCTGCTAGTATATAATAAAATTATGAAACAAATTAACAATTAATGACTTTTTATTTTACATTAAACGGGGATTTTAAAAACAGTGGGTAGAAAAAGTTTGTGGTGTGGAATAATTAGGCGGGGGTGAGTCTCAGTTTTGATACATCTTGCGAGTCAGGTACGTAAGTCCAGATGTTCCAGATTTCAAAACTCTTTGGGGATATCTATCTAAGGATTCAGGTGGTGTTTGTTCTTGTGTTAACTTATGGATTTGAGGACAGTCATACACAACGTATTCCCTTCCAACTCTGCATCATTTAAGTATTCTTAAATAACAAGAGTGTCAATCGTCAGATTTATAGTCTGTACAAGAGCAAAACAGACACACTTTTTTCATATTTGTTTCAGTCTGATAGAATTCATCACAAAGAATTAGAATATTTTGCATGACACTTCATTTACGCTAAATACATTACTGAAATATGCATTGCTTTCTTTATGAATTTGTCATATGTATGACCCCTTTCTAATCTACCAAGATTTTTAACCAAAAATGAATAGGTTTTCCTCGTTATGCATGGAAAAAAATTATGTGTCGTAAAAACTGGAGAATATGATTTCTATCAAACGTTTATTTTTCTGTTAATTTAACGTAAAACAACAACAAATATTTACTGTGCTTTTTTATCAATTAGGCTATCTTGTCGACCAAAAAAACCTTTTGTTAGCCTGTTAAATTTTGTATGAATTCATAAGAAATTCTTCCGAAACATTTCCCAAACGAAATTTGGTCCCATTAATAAATTCGTTATTTCAATCTTAATCTACAACTTGGATGCTGAAATGTTGGCTGACTTTGCACTAAAATCTGACCAATTACAATGTTAAAATTAAATTCTCAAAAATGCACAACATTTGCATATGGGGGAAAATAGTATAACGTGCAGGGCAGGATTGACATTTGACTTTTTTTTCTTGTCACAAAATGAAAAATCAATAGTGATATAGACTTTGGGCCCGCAGCCTATACGGCAAATTATGGAAACTTACATGCACATAAATACACGACTAAAAACCCATATATGTATATATGTATATTAGGTGCCCTGTTTCTTTATCTCAATCAGTTGGAGATTTAATATTAATATGAGAGGTTGCGAGTAACAACCCGACAAGCGACACTTGCAGCCAACAATGAATTATGTATACCACTGTATTTATAAAAGTTTCTCCTAGCACATGGAAGAGAAGACATGGTCGAATTGATACTGAAACATGAGTGAAAATCGTCTAATGCACAGACATGAGTCACACTCTTCCATTCGTCCATCACAACAGAGAAAATTATGAGAACAGAAATGAGTAGCAGAAAGGACAGAGAGAAGTACATGGAAGATGAAAGTGTTAAGGAGACAGAAGAAGTAAAAAAGATAAGAACAGGTATAGAGAGACTTAGAGAAGACGAGAGTGAGAGTTAGAAAGAGAGAAAGTTAGAAAGAGAGAGATAGAAAGAGAAAGAGAGAGGTTTAGAAAGAGAGAGATAGAAATAGATAGGATTAGAAAGAGAAAGAGAGAGAGTTAGAAAGAAAGATAGCTAGAAAGATACAGGGAGAGTTACAAAGAGAGTTAGTAAAAGTGGGAGAGTTAGGAAGATTGAGAGTTAGAAAGAGAAATAGAATGAGATGGAGAAAGAGGGAGAGTTAGACAGAGATAGAGGAAGAGATGAAAAGCTAGATCCTAAGGAGAGAAACATTTAAGCAAACAAACACCACCTCCCCCACAACTATCGTTGTCCATCCTAAACCCATTTCCCTCCTGGGGGAGTCCATTTGTATGTATGCGCGAGTCTCCACAATACATTCTTAACCTAGCTTATCGAAGTTGGCTCTTTGTTTATATTTCAGATTTAATTCCCAACTTTCAATTTAATTCACATTTTAATATAATTTCCATTTCATCCTAGATTTAAGATTTTTAACTACTATCTTACTCAAATTTTATAACAATCCTAAATTGTTACATACCTTGCTTATTCTTAACCTAGCTTATCGAAGTTGACGCTTTGTTGTTTATATTTCAGCTTTAATTCCAAACTTAAAATTCACTTTTTAATAGAATTTCCATCTAATCCTAGATTTCGAATTTTAACCTTTTATCTTACTCAAATATTATCCCTAAATTGTTACAAAAATAGGGATACAAATGTTTATTATCTGATTTTATTGCAATATTCATGACTGGTCTCATTTTTGAGCATAAAGTCTAATTTAAGAATAGCCTAAAGCTGTAATCTCGTAATTTGAAACGGTAACGTAAAAACAAAATTTATGAGCATCCGTACAAGTGGAGGTAACTTTGATTTGAATCTGATTTGATATGACGTTTGTTTAAATGGGGAAATACACTTCCTCGCCTCTCTTTTCGGGTATTTCTTTATGTGTCTCTTCCCCTCTCCCTGGTGCTTAGAAATAAGCTAAAAAAATGTCTGACTCCACTGATTAGGGCGGAGCATTCCTGTTTTCATAGGATTTGCAGTCAGGTAAAAGAATTCATAGACAGAAAATAACAAGGTTGGGTCTGGAAATAAGGGCCATCCAAAAACAGACACACAGAAATAAAACGAGAAAAATATGCGAAAGAAAAAGAAAAGGAAAAAACGTTGCAAAAGGAGAGAGACAGAGGGGGGAGATAGAAAAGTTCGGTTTGTACTCAAAGATTAAGCACGTTCAGATCTAACCATAAATTTACGTCCCATCTTTCCGTGTGTTACAGTTATTCTCTGCCACCCCAAAATTAGCCAACCAACCTTGGCAAGTGAGGTATCATATGAGATCCTATACATCAGTGGCTCTCAACTCGTTTAAGGCAATAGACCACCAGCTCAATTAAAAGAAGATTGTGGACCATACACAACAAGCATTTTGGCTTAAATATATTTCTTCAAAACAGAATTTCAAATATTTATATAAAATAATTGCCAGGTAACATTTTAATCTGAAATCTACGAAATACTAGTTACAAGTTGAATTTGTAAATAATAATGATTAAACATAAAAAGAGGGAAACAGAAGAAGAGATAGATAAAAAGAGAAAGAGAAAAGGGGAACTAAATAGGAAGAGGCAATAGGAGAGAGAGAAAAGAAAGACATAAAGAGAGAGAAAGAGAAAGGGGCATGAACGTGAGAAGGATGGAAAAGAGAGACATGAAATTAAAGAGAGAGAGAAAAAGAGAAAGAAATCTAAGGGAGGGAGAGAAAGAGAAATACACAAAGAGAGAGAGAGAGAGACATAAAAAGAGAGAGAGAAATAGATATAAAAAGAAAGAGGAAAAGAGAGACATAAAAAGCGAGAACGGAGAATAGAAAAAGAGAGTCAGGAAAAGAAAATGCCATATTCCAACATACATATTTTATTACACAGAAAACTGAACCACCTTACTGAACAACAAACACAAAAACCACAAACCCAATAAAAAAAAAGATGCCACTTCTGAAACAGACACGAAACAAAGACGTGCAAAGTCCGTCGAAAAACTCAATGAATCAAAATACCTGGATTCTGTATAACTTCTAAACAACAACTACAGAACGGTGAAGTCTCTCACGTGGGGGACACAAGTTCCCGACAGATCACGGAAGCAACGTAGAGCCTGTTCAGTACAAAGATGGGTGACTGCTTAGGAATATCAGGTTCGTGGCATGATCAGTCGAACTAAAAGACCTTCCTTCACCTCCTCCCTCACAACAACCGGCCATGCGAGCTGAAAAAATGTCCTCGATTAGAGTTACCGCCCAGGGTGAGGACTAGGTGTCTCAGTATACTTTGAGATTATGAAAACTCTATGACAACAAGAAGACTGATTCAAGCCCGAACGAATGAGGAGAGGTCTGCACAACAACAACGGCCACGTTACAGTGGTGGTTTTAGCTCCATGGTTATAAAAACTAAAACTGCCACATTTCAGCTAAAATTTCTATAAAATATTAGATTTATTAATATATTTCTAAGTGAAAGATGGTGTCGTTCTAAATAAATAATTCTAATAATAAAAGTAAATATTTTGTTTTTACTGCTTTCCGTTTTCTTTCCTGTTTAGGTATAGTGATAGATATTTCATTTCGAAGCTGAATCTAAAGCTTATCCTGAAAGTAAATCTACACAGCTAGTCTAAACGTGTGACCCCATATGTACGGTATGACCCCAGAGTTATGTAGTCTTTTGTTCGAAAATAAAATTCGGTTTGTACTCAAGATTAAGCACGCTGAGATCTAACTATAAATTTAGATCCTATCTGTCTTCGGTTGCTTTGTCACCGGACAAAAATCACATTTAATGGGCTGTAAAAGTAGCGGGCATATTTTTTTTTGAAAATATGTATATAAAATCATACAAACATTTTTCCGTAACTCTTCCCAACCAAAGTTTGATTGCATTAATTAATTCGTTATTTCAATCTAAATCCACTCATTTGGATGCTGAAATTGTAGCTACCTTCATTCCACTATATTTCC
>JAYKTE010477849.1:0-10136 GCA_036873565.1 Xipholeptos notoides | reverse complement strand
CCACAAAAGAAGTAAAAAAAAATATATATATATATATATATATATATATATATATATATATGTATGTATGTGTGCGTGTGTGTGTTTGTGTTTTCTCGTATCTTTTAAAGTTTATTTTCTTTATACGTATTTCAGTAACGCGAACATTACTCTTTGCCTTATTCTTTATTTGCGCACGCGTTTTGTTTACCCACTTGCGAGATGCATTCGTATATTTCAACCACATTGTGCTCTCGCTCCTATGCTTATTTCCATTCAATATCTTTCTTGATATGCCGGTTCATGCATATGTGTATGTATTTCTTCACAAACGTGCTATGGTTTATGCAAGCATGCTAGCCTCTCTCTCCATACCCCATTCAAACGTGCTCTGTACGTGTGTGTGTGTGTTTGTGTCTTTGTTTAAGTGTATATGTATATTTGCTAACCAATAGAATCTGTCTAGCCCATAACAATCTGTAGCCTCCATTGGGGAATAATTCACTCAATCGAATAGAGCCAAGGAAATGAACTCCATTCTTAGAACGGAGATTGGTATCGCAGCTGGCTTATTAGCGTATGAAGAAGGCATACAAACTCAGGATGACAACAATTTGTCAATTCATTGATGAAAATAATGGCAACGAAGTAAAATAAGAAAACAAATGGCATCCATGCTAAGATGATCATCGACTATTCAACTTTAGACGGGAAGAAAGATGAATAACGGGTGAAATGATGTCTCAGTCACGTTCAGGTCACACGTGTCGAGTTCAATTCTAAATACGCCCAATGCGTGCCACTGCCCTACTTGAATTCAAATCATGTCTAATTCATCCAAATTCAAATAGCCATGAATTCGATTGGCGTAATTGCATTCGCGTGGAAAGAATTTAGGTCTTCATTAAGCGTTTTCGTCGTTAATTCATAGTAGATATATAAAGACAAAAGCGTAAGTTCTCGATAAATTTTACAAAAAGAGCGACAATTTCAAAGGTTTTTTCAGGTAATAGCCCTTAGAAATAAAAATATAATTTTGAATGGCCTTCAAATGCGGTAGGAGTAAATCTTTGAAAGAATTTTGTATAAAATTAAACGAATTTTTTTCCGTAATTTAACTTAAGTGAAATTTGGTTGCAATAATTAAATAATTTGTTCAATACTAATTCATACGTGATATGCTAAATTGTTTCTAGCTTTGTACGCACATCTGACTAACAACATTCGTATTTTCATTTACTGTTAAAATCTTCAATGTAATCAATGATGGATTTTCTAAAGATTGTGTTGCTATTATTAAATAATCACAAATGCCCCATATCTGCTCTTAAGGATGAATAGTATGGTGTTAAGGAAAGTATCTGGCATTCTTTTAACTAAACTTTAAATTCCAACCTAACTGGGGGTCACAGGATGCAAGTATAGGGAGATAATAAGCTTTGCATATGCAGGATTTTATTATTGTAACGTCAAAGATGGCGGGACAATGCCTACCAAAATTAGTTTTATTTTACAGTATTTTGCTCTTTTCTAGATTTTCTTAAGTGTCAAAAGACATGATTTTAGAAAATTTGATTTGTTGACATAATCATATATTTTCCTATTATTCTAAATTTAGGTAAATGTGATGTTTGGAATAGCCGTTGATACTTGTTTGAGTGTTTCATTTGTTGATATTCATTCGCCATTTTCAAGTGCAAGATCGCAAAATGGTATTTTCAATAATGAAGAATAAAAATATATTCACAATCAAAGAAATAAAGCATTTGATGTATAAGTTGTGAAAAAGATAACTATTATGTATACAATGTTTATCTTTGAAATTAATAAATTCTCAATCATACTTTAAATTGAAACTAATCTATTCCGTACATCTGTTACCGATCTTAATGAGCATTGACACCTATGTCAAATAAAGTAGAACTTTGAACGGTAAGGCATAGGGTTTAATCTCGATGTTTATGAAGAAACTAAATAGTTTAGAAACATTGACTTTTGGAAAAAATATATTTGTTAATATGTATCTATCTATCGATCGATAGATGGATATATAAATAGATAGGTAGACAGATAGACAAATATGCATTAATTAATCTTTCGATAAAATTTTCCCATACTTCTAGTTAAAGTGCTCAATATCAGTAATAAAGCGTGTGTAGTAGATAAGAGTAGACACATATCACTGCACACTACACTTATTGAAATCCTGTACATAAGAAGTAGTTTGTGATAATTATAAATTGTTTTATAGGAAGTTTTTTGATAATATGTTCTATGTGAATCTCGAGTTCACTTTGCTAAGACAAATATTGTTTTTTGTTTATTTTACGTGCGCCGTGTATATGCTTTTCTATGTCTCTGTGAGCGTAATTTTACTCTGAATATCAAATAAAAATTCGTTTACTAAAAAAATCTGATTTATGTTTTCGAAAGTTAAAAACTATTTGCAAATCTATTCAGTGAATTTGATGCAATTTAACAAGAAAAGCTAGGTTTAAAAGTTGTCGTCTACTGAAAGTGTCGACCATGTTTTCTATGTTCTGTACTTTATCTAGACAGGAAAATCAACTTAAAAGTTTTATTAATGAACTTCGATTACACTAGACCGGGAATAAAATCAAGAAGAAGGAAAAACGCGTCGTTTGAAATTCCACCCACTTAGTGAATTTAAAGAGTTGTCCCACTTTTAGTTGTTTTTTTTTTATTCATTTTCTGTTTTTTTTTTTTCTTTGCGTTTTAAAGCAGCGTCATTCAGTAAGACTAAAATCTGATTCCAAAATTACTGGCCGGTATACACTCATATGTTACTCTCGATTAATATCAGTAGATATATAAGTTCTCTTGGAAAGTGAAAAGCATTTTATTTATTCAGTTATCAATATCCTATTTTTGTATTTCGTTTTCAGGAATTGACTTGCATAAAAACATTAATAATAAAAGGGTTTAAATTAAGAATATTCCACTGTCACGCCCTCTGACAGAATTGTGGCACATTTTAAGTTTAGTATCTCTCCAAAGTCTCTGAAATAATGTTGATAAGGCGTATCCAGTCAAGATAGTTCATCTTATGAAATAGTTAATGCGGAAAATTTAGTTATTTCTGCAAGATATTTTAAAATTGCGTAAATGATGAGATTGTATCGAATGACAAAAAGCATTGAAGCCCTCTATGATTACATAAACGGGTGTATAATTACTTTATATCATTTAAATTTATATTAATGTGTCTAAATAATTTTAAATAATAATCTTAATGTAAACGTTTCAATTGAAAATTTTTCGTTTCTAATTTCTCGGAGAATACTCCGAATAGAATAGATAACACATCCTGTTTTATTTAATTTTACACTTGCTATTTGCAACTTTTAGTTATTCAAGGAGAACTTTGTTCCCTTTTTACCTAGTTTAATCTCCTAATAATTGACACAACATCTGAGCAAATAATCTCAAAACAATTGTCTCTTCCTCGATTAGAATATTTCATTTATATTCAGCGTTTTCTATTAGTAACATGTCTAAACATATTATTAAAAAGCAATCAACCCCGTATAAAAGAGAAACATGAACATCAAGTTATTTGAAGAAAGACACCATGTATTATTCAGGCTTAAGTGACCTACAATAATGATAACATCGTAATAAATAGTTTTGCGTGAAAAAGAATGGCATAGTCTGAGACTTCATTTTTAACAAAAAATAAACTTTATGAGTCAGCATCACTAGATCATTACTAAATGATAATGACTAGCGCGCAGGCACACATGGGAAGGTCTCTTTGCTTAATTTCTCAAAAAATGAAATCGTGACCGGAGTGAGAAGTATATGAATTGCGAATGCAAGTATTAATACTAAACTATTATACACAGTCACTGAATTGCATTATAATACAATGCTTTTATATTCAAATTCTGATACATTATCCATATTGTATGCAAAACTACTCACGCGCACGCATGAGATTGTTAACATGCAGTCGTATAGAAGCCAAATAATATATGTATACACCGTCACACATACTTGCAAACACGCATTCATTATAACACAGGAAGACACAAAATTGGACAGGAAAATGATGTCAATATCTATATGCAATATCAAGAATACATAAGCACAAACACAAGCAAGGATATACACACACAAATACACGTGCACATGTATTTATATAGGTGTTCAAATGCGAAATTTTTGGGTGCTGTGTACACAATTGGTAAGTGCGATATTGTAAGTGTGTCCGTGTGTCTGTGTGTTTGTGGATGTGCTAGTCAATATGATTCTGTATGAGTCCAAATGTTTTGTGGACCTACTTATCTAAAATGATTGAAGAGGTTCTACTAATGTCACGAGTTCTCTAAGGATGAACAAGATCTGCTTTACAACTTCGGACGTATATAAACATGATTTTGACTTCTAACATCGTCTTCATTAATAAAAATATTCCTCTCCCTTTTTTGCTCTTTACACACACACATACACACATACATACACACACACGCACATATATGTGTGTGTGTATGCGTGTACGTGTTTGTGTGTGCACGTGTGTACATTCTGTCAACAAATGCAGCCGACCTTTTATCCACGATAATCAATCTTATACCTAAACACGCTTTTTCATTGATTTCGAATATTGTCAGTATACAAATATGTCTAACTATTGACAGACACAATTGCACACAGATATGCACACATTCATACACGAAATAAAGATAAAAGTATATACAGGCGCTTACTTAGACATAAGTCCATATATCATTATTCTAAAAATGAAATAATCTTATTTTCTCTTTCAATAACCACGTTAATAATTTTATTTTAATAATTTTATAATAAATGTACACACCGAAAGATATTAATGTTAATAATAATAATGTTAATAATTTGGACTAGAAGACTAGATAGCTGATGAGAATGCACAAGTCACTACATCCTAAAGACAATGTAGACATTCTATACTTAAAAAAGGAAGGTGGAAGAGGACTCTTAAATATCAAAGAAACGGTAACATATGCGTCAAAATAACTCGAAAAGTATATAAAAAAATATTATGTAAAAACTTTTCACAGGCGCGGAGAACAATTTTCTAAAGCTGAAGAGACACACAAAAAAGGGACACGAAGATGGGAAGAAAAACACCCCATTGAGACTTCTTAAGACAAACTAAGGACATAGTACACCTAAAGAACTAGACTTGGCTCTCACACTTATGTACATAGTGTGGTTTTACTTCGTAAATAACATCTAATTTATGTACATAAGTGTGTTTTTACTTCGTAAATAACATCTAATTTTTAATTTTTATCGTTTTATTCCCGATATAGTTTGGCAATGAGTAAGATGCGTGTGTAGTGGGCTCTCAAACTTATGTTTATTTTTAAATACTTTTTTTGGGTACGTTAGTTTCCATCTACGCGTTTAATCTGCATTTGCAATTTACTTTTTAGCCAATCCATCTATAGCCATGAGGGCTTTGTACAGGATTCAGTCGCTATTTAATTCAGTCTGAAAGCGCATTTATGTAGAGTCGACGTTGATCATCCCTAGTCGGGTCAGGGGAAGAGGGAATGTCTGCTGTTGCAAGACCCGAAACTTTCCAATGATCCATGCCAATAACAGCACCGACGACAATCTCTAGCGTCCCACTAGGGAGCGTATTCAAGAATATATATGTATTCATGAGTTTATGGAAGTAACGTGCAAAATAGATTCATCTGCTCTCTCTCTCTAACTTTTTCTTTATACCTTTTTCTCTCTCCCATATCTCTTTTTAATTATATATATATATATACACACACACATGTTCAAAAGACACACACAACAACACACACACATATATATGAGGTGGAGTTGTATGGTGTGTGGGTGTATATGTTCGTGTGTATTTAGATAGGACTTTTCATTCATACAAGTTTGATTTTAAAAACATAGATCTTATGTCATATCTACTATTTTTTCTTTATTTTTACCAATATTTTCATAAATATATTTTTATCAGTTTCAAATGCATACACACATTTGATAATCCCTGGTACCGGTGATTACACTGAAATACTTTATCATTTATTTTCAATTATCTGTTTGCTATGTCTGTAGAAAATGTTCTTTATTTTTCAACTCGTCTTAAGGGATGACGGAGTGCTTGTTGATGATTGAAAATTTCAAACTCGCTGACTGTTTTCATTGTCAGGTGTGTACGAGCAATTTAATAATGGTGATAGTCACTATTTTACACCCACTCACACTTCTAAACTGTCCTGCTATGTAATTGAGACATATCACGTGTTGTCCTATCTGTCCTGTAGCCCTAAGGGCTGATTACAAGACTGTTGTTAAAACTTATCTAATTCTCTTCTACGAAAAGCTTTACCTAAAATCAGATGGTGATATTAGCTAATCTCATTCACTATGCACATATTATTGATGTGGAATAACATATCGACCTGCTACGTTATTGATGACAAACTAAGACTTAACTAGAGATGTTAAAAGATTCACCAGCTCCAACAGACTAGCTTTGTTTATAATCTCACAGAATGGCACAGCTCTTACGGAAGTACAAAAACAGATCGGTTACTATTAGGGCTGTGACAATAATTAAATAACGTTTTGTCAACAATTTTACTATTGTGTGATTTTACAATTTCTTTTAATTTTCTAGTTATTAGTATTAACTACAGAATGAACAGAAATGGTAAAATTGCAAAGTAGTCAAGTAATGACTGTGACAAGAATATTCTTTTATAAAGGCATATTACCTCAACCCTAGTTATTATACACACCACAGGTATACTCTAAATTTTAGATCACTTATTTATTGATGATCCTAAGTATTTTAAACGTTGCATTATCATAAATCATATTATCTAACAATTCAAATAAATTGAATTATAATTGATTTGAGTGATTATTCATAAAAAGGTGAGTGGTGCTTACAGAACTTTCAGGGAGATTGTGTACTTGCTGTCCTTGTTGTTGTTATTGTTGTTAAGCAAGAATATATTTTCTTACCCGTTAGGCTCAGATCGGTATTTCTGTAGTTTATAAAGATTTTGCTACCTCAGAGTAATCAGAGACACCCAGTCCTCCTCCAAGGGGCTAAATCTACTATGTTTTCTTAACCAGATTATAACTCATATTAAATACACTGCGTTAAGCTTTTCGACTTCCTTATCTTCTGCTTATCTTTCTAGATTCTTTGGTACTGATGTTACGTTCTCCGGGTAATTATTTTGATGAGGTGTATGAAAAGGTTTGCAGAACAGACCTAGAAGCTGTTTGGTCGATATAACAGGACGACACTATTCATAAGTAATTTAAAACTTCGGATAATTCTCTTCAGAGACTTGCACATATTACAATACAACAAAAAATATTGTATTCTATGCAGGTGTTGGAATTAATTCCAAGCTGAGAGATACCAGCTATTACATATTAAAAAGGAGGAAGATGGAAAAACGCTTGAGATAGAAGGAAGAGGTAGATGGAAACCACAAGGTTAGGAATGTCTCAACACATCTGGGAGGAAAGAGAGTTCCATCTGACCTTATGGAATAAAGTCAAGAATTGGATCGAAAAGAAGATTCAAGGGATTTCAAGGAGGTGGTGCGTGTGTTGAGCAATATAAACCCCCTCAGCAAACCAAACAACAAACTGGGTTCAGTGTGGAAACATCAATAATTATAATAATAATAATAATAATAATAATTATGATCGTTATGACTATGAGAAATTAAAAAAAAATATGATAAAATATGAGTGAATGCGTAGAGGTAACGAGTAATACAAAGGCAGCCAAGTTGGAGGAGTGGGTAGAGCTTTGATCCATTGAATCATATTATACGAGTTCAAATCCCAGTCAAAATCATTACATTAACTTTCAGTTGTCTCGGGTAGATGAACATTTTTAACTTGAGAGAGTAACTCATCTAAGTGTAAGGATAACACTAATGCCCAGAAACTTGTTAGATGAGATCCGTCAACTCAAAGAGAATAACTAGTCTAGCTGAAGGGTAGCATGGATTCCACAAAAGCTTGGAAATTTATGAACACGTAAAACTGGAAACTGTCTAAATCTGCAGTCTGAATAATTAAACCCTTTGGACCCTGGAAGGCCGATGTATCAGCCTTGGCGACATAGCTAAAAGACGATACGGCCAATATTTTGGACTTTTTGATCCTCTAATAGAATGGCTTTCACTGGCTAATTGGTAATTTTTCTAAATTCGTATCGTCTTTTACGCTATTTACCGCTTTTTACGTCAGTATCAATGGGATTAATCACATAAAACAAGCCTATGGTTTCCTTTTCCGAAATATTTTGAAAATAACAAAATGAATCCTTCCTGAAATATTTTAGTTAAAAAAAAAGCTTTAGTGCTCGACATTTTTCATTTTGACCCCTATATCTAGGATGCAAATAAATAATCAAAAATAGGCACATAATGTCAATACTCTCCTGAATATCATAGTAATTTTCTCCACACAAAAATGATGCACATTTGTAGAAATGTGACAATATTAACACAACTTTAAATGAATCATCAATGATTGCAGTAACTAGAAAACTAGTAAGTAAAATGCTGAATTGTAATTGATGAGGTTTGAAGCTGAAGCTAGCCAAAATCTGAGCATCAAATTCGAGGATTAATGGATATTGAAATAAGTAATTCAATAATGCAAAAACGGAACAGCAATCTTCAATAAATACATATGTGCCAGCATTGTATTTGGCAAAGACACGTAGACGTTTGAAAACTTTCCCTGGACTAATTATAACAATGTTGATGACTGAGAAACCCCTGATAATAGCTAAACTGCTCGATTCAAAGACATAAATCAATCGTTTTGAGTATATATGGCTTAGTCAAAAAAAAAAAAAAAAATTAGTTTTCCTTTTGTTCTATTGGAAACCTTGCACCTGATCCGCGTTGCATCAATATATTTAAATCATATGTAACTATTCCGGATAACAATTCACATCGATGAGGTGTTATCATAGAAACACAACGTTAATACACAAACAGTAAACACACTCACATAACATAGACACATTAAAAAATGGACACAAAATAAATATAAAACATGTATTCGGTCGAATCGTGAAGTAGCAACCAATACCAAACCTAACCAAGTTAGACACAAGGCCAGTTTTACGTGTTCGTTACGTTCCCGGACTTTTTGTAATCAGTGAGTGAGTGACTAGTGGTGCTGCTGGTGTGGTGCTCTTGCTTTCCTCCTCCTTCGCCTAGATGAGAGTTATTCTCATTGAGTTGACATGACAGGTCTCATCAACTGGGTTTCTTTTTAAATCAGTGGCTGTTCTGTTCACCGTTCCGTTATCCTAGATGAGTTACTTACTTTCCCCGAGTTAACAACCACCTAACACACCACTAACCAGGGGCAGCTGAAAGTGAATGAAATGGTTTTGACAAATGCTTTCATCGTCACTGGTGCTCTCTCGCCCCCTACCCTACACCTTTACCTTCGCCGCTTGCCAAATTTAAGACATATAAATATGAATTAACAAAATATAAATTCAGTCAGTTAGTCAGTCAGTCAGTCAGATAGTCACCTGTGAAGTAAGTGGAATTATTGGTTGGATCGGGTAGGGGCAACCAACAGTGAGTGAACACAAACATCAACCACAAACACATAGTATGAATTTATTTATTTATTTATTTGAATGACTGTTAGAGACACACCCACAATACACACACACACAGAGAGGGAGAGAAAGAGAGAATGAGAGAGAGAGATAAAACAAATTGATAAGAAACAATACCACACACCACCAACACCACACACTACACAGCCACAACCAAACAAATCCAAAGAAACATAATAAATTAAAAAAGAATGCAATAACAGTTAATACAGTAAAAAAAATTTCTTAAGGTCGAAAGAGACGAATATAAGAGAACAACCAACATTCAACAATAACAACAATCACAACAGACAATAACAACACTTCCTCCAAAATACGCACGCGCATAATTCCCCCGAAGAAGAATCTATTTTTAAATATTAACAAAAAAAAAAAGAAAAGAAAGAAAGAAAGAAAGATATGCAAGCAAACTCATGGACACAAGAAAACACATTCGCACAATCATGAGTCGTGTGTGCGTGTGACGGTGTGCGCACTTGCTCACTCACTCTAGGAA
>JAYKTE010477738.1:0-10136 GCA_036873565.1 Xipholeptos notoides | reverse complement strand
TCCTTTATTGTAGTTCCATGAAAATAAATATTTTGGGAGCTATTTGGAATTTTGAAGGTTAACGGATTGTCAACAGACAAAGAGAGAAAGAGGCGTCAAATCTTACGACCAAGGCTGCAAAATCAGTTGCTACGCCACTGTAGAGGACAGATCTTAATCCTGTGTATCATAATTTATTTAAAAGAGTTATCCATTTCATAGTAAAAAATCTAGCTCTTGTCTATACCGAATAGTTAAATGATAATGAATTGTTGGGGATCGCAAACGTTGAACAGTGGTCCTATTGCCGGGCAAACAGGAATGGAAGTTAAGGTATTTCAGATTATATAAAAAATAGTTCATTTGAAAAGCAAGAGAAACAAAAAAGTAGTTCCTGTGTGTGTAAAACCATAGATTTTTCTCTTTATTTTCGCATTATTAAAGTTTTGGTAGCTTCTCTTATCTCTCTAAATCAAATAAATTTACATGAAATGACTTTGTTCCACTGGGGTGTATTAAAATATAAGACAACTTGCAATTCCAATTAATAATGCGTCTTCTGATTATTATCATTCATCAGAAGAGCAAGTTTTTCATTCAAATGAAATTTATTTAAACAATTATTTATTTATCTAGCAGATATTCTGATAAAAATATATCCAATTTTTTTCAGATATTTATTGTATGGTAATAATGATTAAGAACTTGTCTTTTAGCGTCATTTGAAATATTAACCCTTGGTATCCAAATACAACTTAAGTAAAGTCTAGTTAAAACCTAAATACTGGTTCAGAAGTCATATATTGGCTCCAATTGCCTCCTTGGAATGAACAGTTTATTGTTAAAGAAGGGTTCAGAGTGGTTTTTAGTAGAGACCTGCTTTTCTGTCATATTAAATAGCATATTAAATTCTTTATTTATTAAAATCGATTAAGTATGTTCAGACTGATACTCACTTGCATTGTCGCAATAATCAGGATAAAAGTTTCCTTTCTTTTCATCTCGCTCGGCTAAATATTGTTCAAATTTGGTCTTCCATTTCAGTGGGTTGTACTCATCATCACCTGAATCAATGATGAATACAAAGTAACAGTCATTTTTGCAGTGCTTTATTGAATTAGAAAGCCAAATAAAATCCCATACATTTTACATTCACCACCTACTCAGAAAAATATAAATTATGAAGCTTCATTTCAAAGGATAAAAAATATTTCATTCGAAATAATCAAATTGAAACAAACATCTTACAGACTACTTCCCTTATGAGGACAACAGATATGATAAGAAAATTATTGGACCCTTGAACATAAAACCAGACGGGAAGAAGTAGATGGGGGAAAGAAGAGAGACTGGGAGAAGAAAAATGACTAAATAAGGAGGAGAAGGGTTTGCGGTCATTGACTGCAAGGTATCCACATATGCTGGAGTACCAGAGGAGACTTACAGTCACTCTGCCTTCAGGAAACACCATCAGTCGTTGGCGTATTAAGAAAATACTCTATTGATATGGGAGTCGTGCGAAGTAGATGCAGAAGGGTGAAAATTGAAGGAAATGTTGTACCATAGAGTCTTTGACAGGGATGACGTAAGCCTTCTGGAGCTCAAGAGGAGACTTGTTGTCACTCTGACCCTAGTAAAAACCTCTGTTTGCTAGGTTTTCAAGTGCTTAGTAATTGCTGCGAGACCTCTCATGATGATAATAATAATAAAAGATTCTGGGACGCAAAAGGACACTTAATGTCACTCTGCCTCTTGGAAGCACCAACAAGCATTGGCGGGTGGGAAGACTAAATAATCTAAAATTTAATCATTTTGTAATAGTATTTCTTTGTTCTTAATAATGTGTAGTTTAGCATGTAAGTAATAAGATTTGATAGACATATATAACTTGTGATCTTTTTTACACCTTTTCAAAGTGGTCAGAAAATGTAAAGAAATGATAAAATGGCATCCATGTTATTTTTTCTCCAATTTTTCTTGACTATTTATTATTCAATCAAAAGTTAGTTAAGGAATGACGTCATTATAACCAGCGACTAATTTGCATAAGGTCCAGTCGGAGTTTCTTAGCGTATAAATATACAGATGATTTTCTTTATTTATGTCTGAAATTTAGTATATTGTAATTCTTGTTTAAAATTTTCAATTTTAATTCCAAATCTATTCTAGTTTTCTATTTTAAGTAGCTATCCTAGACACCTTGCTCTTTATATAGTAACCTATGAGGCGTTCAGGGTAACAATTCGACGAGCACCAAAAATAAAAAGCTGAGAAAAAGTTTTTTAAAAAGCAAGTACACAACAGGACGCAGTAAGTCACTGAAAATCTTTGTCCCATGCACTCTCATTGGTCACCAAGCGATTGCCGGATAGCTAAAGGCATACGATTGACGAGAGTGTTGTGGCGCTCGTCGGATTGTACTCCCAAATCTGTACATTAGTTGATTTTCATCCATGTTTCAGTCTCAATTCGACCATGTCTTCTTCTCCCCATAGTAGAGGAGGCTTTTCGGAATATAGTGGTATACATAAATCATTTTTGGTCGTGGTGACGCTTGTTAGATTGTTACTTTCAACGCCTCATAAATATAGTAAATGTCGACTATAAATTAAAAATAAATATGTGACCATGGGCAATTTCTTATCCAAATTTTCTTCATAAACAAGAAAAATTAGGATGCAGTTTAGAACACAAACAAACGCACATATTAAATTCAATCACAGACATATGACGAATCAATTATATATAAATAGTATGAATAAAAACATTTTGATACTTGCCCAAGAAATAGAACTTCAGGACTCTACAGTCCCCACGTATAGGCATTTGCTCAATGGCAAAATGCCATGCTTCTGTTTTCAAGGCTTTGGCCACTTTGTTCATCAGGTCAACTCTAAATAAAAGAAAACAATATTACCATGAATTAAAAGAAATTAATATAATTTACGATCCTTAGACATGATAAGAACTATACTAATACCTTGTTGCCATAAAACCTAGATCAATTACCATTCATCCACATACCTTCTTATACTACTTTTTTCTTTTCCAACACCTCTAATCAAAACACCTTAATGACAGCTGATTCAACACAACTCCCTTACTTGACCAACTCCTAAAATTCCCTTTTCTCCCTATCTCTCTCTATATATAACCCTGTCGTGGCAAAATAAACATAGTACCTAACCAGCGAAAAAGTAACAACACTAATTTTCCACATTCCCCCAAAACCTATAAACCCCTGTTGGTGGAAAACAAAATAGAATAAAACACTATATTTAATAAAAACAATAATTTATTCAGTAAATATTGTCGAAGTAAATAAATAGCTGATTTGTAATTAGGCAAATTTAGGACCAAAACTACCCAACATTTCAGCATCCAGCCGTAGATTTAGATTAAAATAACGAATTTATTAATGCAACCAAATTTGGTTAGGGGAAAGCTGAAAACATTCTTATGATTTTGAAATGATGAGATACACAAACTTTTCCCAAAAGATTCTCTCGACAGTTTTAAAGGCTTATAAAAGTGATTTTTACCTGGTGCTGAAATAACCTAAAATAAGAAAATAATATCAACATTCCTATTCCTAAAATTTTAAATATGAAAATACTGTTTTTCTTTCTTTTTGATTATATCAAGTATATAAATGCAAGGATAAGTCATAAGTATCTATTATGTTTAACCTAAGTAAAGTTTTATTTTTGTTTTGTTTATTTGGGTTTTTTTCTTATTCTATCCGCATGTGCGCGTGTCAGTGTGTTTGCTTGTGTGCACGCATGGGCGTGTGCATGCGTGCGTGTGTATATGCACACGTGTTTAAGCGCGTGAGTCCGCACGCGCACATGCTTCTTTTTCAGGAATTTCATCATGGCTCTTCCACTAAAATTTGACCGAATAAAAAAATAATTAAATAAAATCTAAAAAATAAAAAGACAGGAAAATGAATCATCTGTCCTAATTTTTCAAGAAATGGCCATTAAAAAGTAATTTGCTAATAAATCAAAATAGTTTTATAGTTCAAAAAATAAAAATTTAATTACTTATCAAATTTCTTCGTTCTCCAGTAAGACAAAGTAACAAAAGGTTGATTGATGGGCACAACATCAGCACATGACATCTTTTGTTGGCCATGATTCTCAGAGTAAAACACCATGGCCCGTCCATAAACTGATTGAAAAAACAAACAAACAATGCTTTAAAGCATTATTAGAGATCTTCGGATAAATACGGGAGTCGTTCCAAACGTAATGCCTCCTATTTTTTATTATTCCTCCCGTACGGATCAGAGAGGATTAAAAATTTCATTGTTATAATGACTGAAATTATGCATTCATGATCTGAAAGTTTCATCTCTCTGTTTGGAGTATTGATAGTGTGAGACTCTATGAAAGCAACCCCTGTCATGGAGGTGTGTCAGAATGACGTGCGTCATTGAATTCCTCCATGCAGAAAAAATTCAACAGATCAAGATTCAAAGACGCCTGTTGAACGTTTACGAAGCTGATTCAATTATATTCAGCACATTTAGGCGATTGGTTTGTCGTTTTCAGAGTCGAGACAAAGATGTAAGTGACAAAACGCGCTCGAACACGAAAATGGACTGCCTCGTTGATCACTGGCAAAAGTGCATTCAGAATGGTTGTGACTATGAAGAAAAATAAATTCGAAAGCCCAAAAGGGCTCTGGTTTTAGTTGTACGACACCCGTCTTTGTCGCTCTTAAACTTTAAATAATAGGCGGCATTACTTTTGGAACGACCCTCGTATCATTGAATATGATCGTTGACAGTATTCAAAAAATGGTTAGAAACACCTCACTCCAAAAAAAGACGAATTATAGATATAGATTTTGTTTTATTTACCCTAATCAGATAAATGTGAAACACTGATTACAACAACAATAGGAACACTGAACAGTTGTTAAATCTTTATTTGGACTGATCAGGAATGTATGCCGAAGATTCCACCATGTGTCCCACCAGCGACTAACAGACTGGAGAACGAGCATCTTACCATGGAAGTAAAAGTAATGATGAAACAACTGTCTAGTGTTCAAATTGTTGTTGCATTCGGTGTTTCTCGTTAATCTGATAACAATGAATTTCAACACTTTATAATGAAAATTAAACTTAGTCCATTTATAAAAAAGAATAATTGATTATTTTTATGATAAATTTAATGTAGAATCGTCAAATTGATCTTGAAACGCTTGGTTCTATGAGAAATGTTAAAACAACTTGGCCACTGTGTACACCGTGAGCCACATCTACTTGGTTGGCTATTTCTAGTTAAACAACATAACCTTTCGGTTGTTGTACACTCTGAGCTTTTATTTCCATTCTCATTATGTTGATAAAGTTTCGTCTGATAAACCCTTCGGTCTTGCTTAGGTATTACTCGAACTCAAGAACCTTCCTGATGAACACGGAAAACTTCTTGAAACTGCAAACCTAACACTTTATTTATTTATTTATTTATTTAATCTAGCGGATAATTTTTCTGAGTTCGTCGTGAAGGTTTCCTAATTCGAGTAATAACTGAGGAAGGTAGAGCGGTACGGTTTTTCGGAATCCTTGGGATGAGGCTTGATAATTTGTACAACTATTTTTCGCGCTGTTGTCCTCATCCTTATCATCGTTGCTTGGACTCAAGACGAAAGGGATAAAGGCATTGAGTATCTGCAGTTCTAAGTGAGCATCAGCTGAAAGCGAAGGTTTCAATCCACCGAAAAGCATTACTCACCAAGATTCTACTCTATTCGGCCATGTTTAATAGAACAAGAGCAGGCTACCCCCGTGGTTTGAATAAAGGGTTAAGTTCAAAATTCTGTGACTCCCGATTACGACAAGAAGGTTTAAGAGTTCAATCACCTGAAGACTGCCGAAAGCTTCATCAGCCGAAACGTTGTGAATATAACAATGATAAGGATAAAGACAACAGTCCGAAAAATAGTTGTGCAGAGAGGTATGTCGGCAAAACTTTTAGGAACATAACAAGGAGAATGAGAATCGAAGTTCGAATAATTGGAATAATGATAAAAAAATTGATGACATTTTTATCTATTTTCCGTCTGCGATGGATCTTTGATAATTTATGCATTGGGTTGATCATCCTACAAAATGAAAGGCAAATAGATAAATAATATCTAAATTTTGTACAATTGGTATAATTCCTATGTGTGAATTGATGTGGACTTTAAACATTATTAGAGACTCGTGAACCCATTATGTCAAAAATTGGTTAGCAGTGTATATAATATTCTGTAACAATGTAACATGTTAATTATGAATAATTCAATCGACCAAAATTTTCACCTACGCTCGATGCCTCGAGTAAGCATCGGATTCATTACTTGCGGGTTAAACTAGTAAAGGAAACGATAAGGACTATTAATTCTTGTTGTTTGTAGCTGAAATGCTACAGATACTCAATGCCTTTATCCTTGCGTCTCAAGTCTGAAAATAGATATACAAATTGTTTTCTTTGGTTAAGCATTTACCAAAGATCTGATACTGAATATTTGATATCCTATTATAACATGAAATTAAATCCATATATCTCAAAATTAAATGCATTCTCATCAATAGAAATCAATTTTACTTGTGTTAACTTACTTGACCATTCCCCAAATAGAGGCAGGTTTTTGTCCACATACAAATAACCATTGTCGCCGACATTATAAGTTCCATGTTTATTTGACATGTCTCCCACTGCACATCGAGGCTGGTTATGAATCTCACATTCATCATATCCATTCTGTATGATAAAAAAAAATCTATTAATCATTTCAGTTACTTCTATACTGACGGAGTAAATCCATTAAGTTGGCGTACACAGTGAAAGTGTACTTTTCATTGCATAGTTTATTTAAATATAAGTAGTCTTTTTGTCGTGACGTAGCTTGTAACATGAATACCGGCGCGTATATTTTAAAGAGTTGGAAAGACAGCTGGGATCCAGAAGGGAAATCTCGATACCATAGTAATTAACTTACCAATTCAAACTACAGACTGTTGACAGAGACGTCTATTAATTGTTCTGGAATAAAAGTATTGGTATTTAATAATCTGTGTATTGTAAACTTATTGTGACAACATTCGATACTAAAATCTTCGCCCAAGAAGAGATTTATTGAGTGTTCGAAATTTTGGAACATCGAATTGTCACTCTTGTTGTTATTTCTACTTAGATTAAGAGGAAGTAACTTTGATCTAATATTTTTTATTGCGTTTTAAAACATAGAATGAGTCTTGTTTCAAAATTAGAGGTAGGTAAACACTAACATTTAATGTGTGTACCTACCTCTAGCAATAAATAATCCAATTTATGAGCATCTTGACTTTGGTGGTTTTATTTTACAGTAGTTTAAAAAAAATGAAACCACAGTAAAATCAAGATACCCATGAATTGCATTACTGTATTTATTGCTAAAATCTCTCAAAACCAATTGCGTTCTATTTCTGGTAGTTTTTAATTCTGGCTTGCTGTTGCGTTCTTTTACATTATGTATAGACTGCAGATGCCATTGACGAGTTAAATACTTAAGCTAGGATCTAATTTGCTCTTTATTTAAAACAGAATGAGAATGAAGTGAATCATGAATAAAATATGTCAATAAAAAGATTTGATAACTGTTCGTTTTTTTCTGGGATATTTTTACTACTATCTAACAATATTATTATTATTCATAATTTTTAACAAATGAATGACATTTTTGGTGAAAAACATGAAAATATCTTCCTAGTTTTTTTAACATTAGAATTGATAATTTTGTGCTATTAAAAGTTCATTGACCTCATTTTATTGCTATATGAATAACATTTCGACTGATGTCATTAAACTACCTCTGCGAATTTATAACAGGTTATATATATACATACATATATATATACTAGCTGTACCCGGCCACGCGTTGCTGTGGTTCATGTAAAAAGATCCATGATTTACAAAGGGCAGTTTTATTAATAAGTTAGTGGTTGAAGGCCCACAATTAACCCATGTTACAGAGAAAAAATGTTTTTGTCTCTCAAATTCTGACTTGAATAATAACTTTGGAGGGTGTTCTTGGACTTCATTTTGATTCACTTCCATAAGTTGGTATTTAACATGTTTAATTTTCCAAAACTTGTGGATAAACAATATTCTTAATAGTTCCAGTTTCAGTGTAGATGAAGAGATTGCCTGGTTTGCCGACTCTCGAACATGCAACATATAATTGTCCATGTGAGAAGCAATCAGTGTGTAAATATAAGCCACACAACTCCAAAGATTGTCCTTGTGCTTTGTTGATCGTGATTGCAAATGCCAATCGAATTGGGAATTGCAATCTTTTAAATTGAAATGGCAGATCTGTTGGAATCATGGGAATGCGGGGAATCAGGACATCTTCACCTTTAAAAGGACCAGTCAAAATTGTGGCTTCAATGATGTTTGTCATTAATTTTTTCACTGAAAGACGTGTTCCATTACAAAGTTTAGGCGGGTTAATATTTCGCAACAGGATAATTGGAATGCCAATTTTCAATTGCAGTACATGTGGTGGCATTCCTGGCAAATCTAGCGAATTCAGAAACTCTGATGGATAATTGACTGCTTCGTCAGCTTCAACAACAGTGTCGACGGACTTGTATGTGACCAACTCACCATGAATGTTCGACTGAATAATATTGTTAACTTCGTGAACGTCTTTGTTTTTGGGTGCAAGAATAGCTCGTTCGCTCAGCCAACTATGATTCTTAAAGTTAATATGGATGTCCGGAAATACTTTTTCAATCAATTCTTCTTTTGATGTCACTAAATTACAGAAGTTTAGTGGCAATGAAATTCGCCCTGAAGTAATGTTAGCCGGCACTTTTCCATTCCCAATGTCCAACAATTGTTTTGAAAAGATCTCTGCTGATTGATCATTGTGCTGCTTGACACGCATATTTATAGACAAATTTAATGTCTTTACATGTCGCCAAAAAGTGGAGTATTTTAAGCAAGCATTTATTTCATCTGCTGGTGTTGATCGAGGAATTATAGGTAATGTTTGCCTGAAATCACCAGCAAGCAGTATTACTGCATTTCCAAATAATCTATTATTTCCACGCAAATCTTGCAATGATCGATCTAGAGCCTCCAGGGATTTTTTGTGTGCCATTGTACATTCATCCCAAACAATAAGTTTGCATTTTTGCAATACTTTTCCCATACTTGATGTTTTCGAAATGTTGCATGTGGGAGCTTCTATAAATTGCAGGTTCAACGGTAATTTCAAAGCTGAATGAGCAGTTCGTCCACCTGGCAACAATGTTGCAGCTATTCCAGAAGATGCTATAGCTAAAGCTATGCCATTTTGTGATCGAATGACTGCTAAAATAAATATAATTAAGAAGGTTTTACCAGTTCCTCCTGGTGCATCTAAGAAAAATATATCTCCCATCTCATTATTCACAGCCTGCACTATTTTGTTGCAAATGTCTGTTTGCTCAGCTGTTAGCTTATTGATATTTGCTCGCACATACAACAAAAGATCATGTGTGTTGTAATTTTGCTCCCTTCGCAATTCTACATCAAACGAAGCAGCAGCAGTGAAATTAAAATTTTTTTAAATAAAATATTAAATTTTTTCGTCAGCCGAGGGTTAACACCGTAAGTTTTATGATTAAAATAAAATATTTCTTTATAAAACACGTCGCCGAGCACTAACCAACATAAATGAATACATTAAAAGTAAATAATTCAGCCGAAATAATTTTTCAACACGTGCTTACAGATGTAATAGTGAATATCGTTCTCGGTGTTTTTATTTTTATTTTTAATATTTAATAAGAAATAAGCACACTTAATCAAAAAAATTAAAATTTGTAAATTTGTATTTTTTTAAAGAAAATATTAAATTTTTTAGAAAATATTTATAAAACACGTAAATTTTTTAAAAGAAAATTTGTCACACTTATCGTAGAATTTTCAAACGCATGGGTTGAGCAGTAAAGAAACAACATGTTGATTCGGAAGCAAAAAGGAAGAAGATTTTGATTCAGCAGCAAAAATGTAAAAAAAATAAGTTTTTTTTAAATTTGTAAATTTGAATTTTTTTATTTGTTTTAATAACCTAGAAACATAGCATATTTTAAATAATTTACTGTTAAAAGAATTCAATAAAATCGG
>JAYKTE010477627.1:0-10137 GCA_036873565.1 Xipholeptos notoides | reverse complement strand
GTATGTAAACAAGCTACGAACCCATAACGGCCACTCGCAAAGTGCTCAATCGTATGTGAGAGCTTATATATATATATGCGTGTGTATCAATACATATATTTATATATATATAAAAAAATAATTATTATGCTTTTATACACATATTTCCTAAAAAATGACGCCCGCCACTTTACCGGCCATTAATATCTTTTTAGGTGACAATATGGCTTATTTCTGGCAGCAGGTCCTATTTCAATTTTTCTGATATTAGTATTTTTTATAAGTGAAACGGAACATTTAAAAACGGCTTTTATTTAGTCTGTTTGAAATTATATAACTGATTGTCGCTTTGTAATATACTGGCTATCAATCATGGGAACCCTTCGGTAATGAGCCGAGGTATTTCGCTCTTCTGAAATGAAAGTATGTGTGTCTTATTCATTAGCCATCTATAGATCGGCACTGAACTTTGTCTATGTTATCTTAAATTTACAGCTTGTCAGCAAGTGACATTGGCATCTCCCTACCAAAAATGATTAGAGATAAAAATTTTACTGGGATTGGTAATACTTGCGATGGTAAAAGGATACATAATATAATTGTTATTCTATATTTGTGTAATGTTTACTTCGTTGTAAAAAGTGGAAACCTGTGAAAATTTTATTTTTCTATCTTTTGTTATAAAGGACTTTTTGTTTTTATAATTACCCCGCGTAGTATCTAACCTTGTATATGAATGGAGCTTTGTCTATCTGTCTCCATGTGTGTATGTATAAGTTCGTTCCCTATAGACTTCGAAACGACAGAACTAATTTTCTTGAACATCTATATAGATGTACTCTATGTGTCTGGGAGTATTCTTAGCTAGGTTTTGTTTTGGAAAACACCCGATAATTATCGAAATCCGATAATAAAAAAATCAGCTTCTAGAAAGAAAACTAAGAGTGAAACCGTGAAAATTGCCATTATGAAAGCATAATTGTGACGTGGGAAAGACGTTAGAGCCTTGTTTCACATACCGTGGTCTATAAGTTCGAAACTCACTTGGAGGTTGGAATTCTAACAACAACGCGTATCACTGATAAGATCCAATAAGATCGAAACAGCTGTTCGAAACTATGTTAAAATTGTAAAAGATATTGCGTTGTAACGAATAGAGTTTGAAGTTGTTTATTTCCATTCTAAAGTTCAAGTCCTAATCCAATGCTCCAAATAAACTTTCGCGCTTGATTTTATATTTAAATTATTTAGAATATATTGAGACTATTTTCCAATGAATGCATTTTAAGAATTTCCTATTTAAGTGGTGACCTCGAAATATCTTCTCGCAGTAAACTCAGTACTTAATTTTTGTATTAATCCTTTAATCAATTAAATTCATTCATACATTTCCCCAAGTGTATTAGCCCGAATGGTATATTAATGGAACGAGTAGAGCTGGAACCTGTGTATTTCCATTGTGATGTCCAAGTGCTTATCCAATGTCCCAAATAAACTTCTGTATCGATTTTATACTTGGACTACTCTAGAAATTACTATGACTATTATCAAATGAATTTATTCCAAGAATTTACGATTTAAGCGGTGACCACTAAATAATTTCTCACAATAAACCGAGTGCTTACTTTTTGTATTAATCCATTAGTTCATTTCCTCTTTGTGTGTGAACTTATCATAGACCTTTCCAAGGTTCTAATTCGGATCTTAAAAGATCGATCCAATGCAAATGTCGTTCATTATTCACAGATTTTATGTTTAACTGACCAGTGACGTGTGTCTGACATTTGCTTCCTCTCACCCGGCGTTTCATTTGCTTATTCATTTTTCGTTTTTTTCTGCTTTATTTCGGATATGTGATTTTTTTTTACCTCTTCTCTATACCTCTTACTGTTTTAGGTTTTATTTGCTATTTTATTTATCTGTTTGCCATTTTCTTTTCAACCTCCTGCCATTCTTGTCGCAGGGAGCCGGTTGAACAGCGGATGCGAACTAGAATACAAGATATGCGAGCGAAACAACCAATGGGCTCCGATGTAATTTGCTGTAAACACCATTCTCGACACTTTATTTGGGCAGCAAACCTTACGATTTATTCTTTTGGCTCTCATATCCGCTCAGCGTCTTATTGGCGGATATTGGGGAAAAAAGCCTTCATGGCTCTGTACGGTATTATTATACAACAGCAAAATAGAGAGAGAGAGAGAGAGAGAAAGAGAAAAAGAGAGAGAGGGATATAAAAAGAAAGGGAGAGAGAGAGAGCGAGCGAAAAGAACAAGTTAAATACATCGACTAGAAAATGAAGAAATATTAAGGCAGTTAATTTGAGTAAAATTTCCATTAACATAATTAGGACGGTGGGAGGCCTTGCTAAATTGTGAATGGCTGGCTATTTACTGCAAGGCTTATTTATGATTCGGAACTAAAGCTGATTTTTCGGAACTAATGACATCATATTATAAAGTAATAAGAAAAGACGATGTAATGTATTATTGACTATTTCTCTTTTTACAAGAACAACCTTTGCTAAGGTTATACTAGTTATTTTGTTAAATTACGTATCTTTCTAATAAGTGGCAGACTAGCTCATTTTCAGTTTCTAAATAATTAAATGATTCAAGTTCAAAAAGGTTAACTGACATTCAACAGTAGAAGGAAATTCTAATCTGAAAAGTTTTTTTAAGTTTGAAGTTTCAAATGATTAAACCATTAAAGTTCAAAAAGGCTAACTAACATCAACCAAGAAAAGGCGATCCAATCCAAATATTTTCAACATATTTACTTTAATTTCAAATTAGTTGATTTTTGTTTTATTGTCAGATTATTGCTACAAGAATTAAAGAAATAATTTTTCTTCCTATCATTTTTGAATAATGATACCATCTCTCTGATTGCCGAAGAAGCAATTATTCTTAAGATATTTCAGTCTTAATAAGATAAAACAGTGGAAACCATAGCGAGATAAAATCAAAGGAAAAAACAGGTGAAATATCTTCTCTATTTAAATGTGTTTCCGTGGAAAATTAGAAGCATAATAAAAGTATTAATTTCCACCCACCCAAGACTCAGATTTTTATTTCAAGTTAAAACGCAAACATTTTCAATGTCGATGGCATAAATGATTTATATCTTATTTTATGCATTCGTAAATTAATCTGCATCATTCATTTGCCTCTTTTTTTCTTATATTTTTCAGTTACAGGAATACATAGAATCCCATTACGGCTAACTTAAAACCAACATTCCTGGTTTTAAATGAAAGAAATAGTTCATATTAGCAATATTGCGTGGCTTTGTTAGGGGTTGCTTTGATACTTATTTTGCGCTTATTTTGATCTCTATTTTTGTAATGTAATCTTTTTCTTTTAAAAGGGATTTCTGCAATTAAAATATTTAGGAAATTATTAAATTAAATAGGTTAACAAAAGTAGCTCTAACTCAGTAACAAATAGGCAGGTCGGTGGCTCTTGCCACGAACAGGAGCACCTTAACAGACCAAATCTTCCTGTTAAGCGAGATGCGCTCTCCTCGCCCACTACTACATTACCATACTGACCAGATGAGTTGCACAGCTTAGCTGTTCGAATAGCAGCAAAACATCTGCAACATGGATTTTCCCCCTTGAGTGATCACCGGCGTCCTAGAATTCTGTGAGATGTTGAAGCGATCTATCAACGTCGGAAGGACCTGTTTGGACTCCTAAAAGTGAACAATAGATTTCCTTATCAATAAACAGGGAAACAAGGAAAACCCAAAAAACAAACAAAGACAAAACAGAAAAACAGAGAAAAAAAGCAAAACAAAAAACCCAAAAAACAAAATTGGCCAATTATATGGTGCTTATACCGGCGGCCATATTATGTATATTATTCAGAATCTTAACGTTGCTCATATTAAAATGGGAAAGTCCACTTGGGACAGTGTATAGGCAGTCGGACTTCGGAATCGTAATAAGTAATCATTTGTGTTCATAATTGGTTAATACCCTTGGGATAGGTATGAATTCCCACTTCACCGCAGCTATGGATTAAATCGTTAATATTGTGTTATTCAAAAATTTATGTGTGGACAAAATTAACGTTTCTAAAAAAAAAGATTGTCACCGGCATTAAATAACCTAAAACATTTGATATTATATTTACTTGGTCGAGCACCAACCCAAGTTAGGCACAGGGCCATTTGCATGTGCTTTTTTATAATCCTGGGCTTTTTAAATCAATTTTTCCCTTCACCTAGATGAATTACTCTCCCGAGTTAACGAGCTTCATCTACCCGAGACAGCTGGAATTAAATGTAGTGGTTTTTGACTGATATTTGAACTCGTGTAATACGATTCGAGAAACCGAGCTTTGTCCACTGCTCCAACCTCTCCGCTAAATGTAGTGGTTTTTGACAGATATTTGAACTCGTGTAATACGATTCCAGAAACCGAGCTCTGTCCACTGCTCCAACCTCGCCGCTAAATGTAGTGGTTTTTGACTGATATTTGAACTCGAGTAATACGATTCCAGAAACCGAGCTTTTTCCACTGCTCCAACCTCGCCGCTAAAACAATGTTGATATACCGTAAAATCAACGAAACAAACAAATCATATTTAAATGCATCATTAAATTTGGATTTATGAAACCAGATCCAGATGTTAGGGTGAGAGCTGGCACTTCCGCTTAGAAAAGAATATAATGTTGAAACTCAAGAAGACCCTCGCCTATTCCCGCTTTTTCGCTTGTCGACTAAAAAAAAACCCTGCTCGCCTGCTTATTCAACGTAAATACCGGATGTTTTCAAATAACATTTTTTTTTTCCTTTAGGAAAAAAGTTAGCCTGGATTGAAAATTCTAGCTAACTACAACCACATGACAAGGTAGGATTAAGCAGGCTTTACGCCCTGCTTGTCTCTCCAGGGTATTGTATCATAACATGAACAGGACCATTTACGAGTTTCTTGATTAATACTTCGAAATTAGTTAAACATATTTACGGTGTTATATAAATATACATCTAATCTAAACTTATTAATAAATGGAACTTCTTCTGTCTATATGTACGTGTGTATGTGTCTCTATGTGTTTGTGTGTTCGTTTGTAAGGACTCCGAAACAGCAGAACCGGTTTTCATGAAAATTTACACAGATGTACTTCTTGTGTTTGGGAGTGTTCTAAGCTAGGTTTTCCCCCAGAATACTTCTGACAATCATCGAAATCCAATAATTAAAATGTCGACAACTAGAAAGAAGAGCGTGGCTACGATTGAGAGTAAAACCGTAAAAATTGCCATTATGATCTGTCGTGGGGTAGTCATTAAGCGTTTGTTTCACACTAGTGGTCTTCAAATTCGAATCCAACTTGGGGTTTGGAATGTTAACAAAAATGCATGTCACTGATGAGATCCAATAAGATCGAAACAGCTGCCTGGCACTATGTTGGAAGTTATAGATTTTGCTTTGAATCATAAAGTTATAATCTTATTTGAATACATATATATTTTTGGCCATTTCACATATTTTCTAGGTTGCGCAGGCAACGCTGAGGTATTCTGCTAGTTTAGATAATAATTAAGTATTCTATTATGGATTTAAATATTCATTCTTACGGTTAGGGAGTATTTTAGTAAACAAATAAGTCCTAAATTAGTTATAGGGTTAGAATACTTAATTCTGTAGGTTTGGACTAAAAGAAAAAACACTTGCGATTCTAATGAATAATGGTATCTATTAGAAAATAATGATTTTTTTATTTTATATTTTGTATAAATCGACTTAATTCCACCAGTATGTATTAATACATAAGAAAACTTGCGATTCCAATGAATAATGATGTTTAATAGAAAATAATGATTTTTTTCTAATATTTTGTATGAAAAGATTTAGTTTTATAGGTGTGTATTAAGAAATCAGGCGATTTAAATTGAAAAATAATATCTATATAAAAATAATCAAAATTATACAGAATAATTTGTATGACAAAAATTGATCTTATTGGTGTAAATCAAAAGATAAATAATGATGAATAATGATATTTATTGAGAAATAATGATAACCAAAAAACTCTGGGATTTGACTTCATTAGTGTACGTATGAAAAGATAATAAAACTTGTGATACTCTATGTCCAGTGTTTCCAGCTAGTATTTGAGCTATCATGTAATTCAAAATTCATGTCAGTGTTAATATTTTCATTTTATTGAACTGATTAGTTCTTCATTATTGAATAGTATACTCTGCAATAGTGCAAACCAGACACGGGCCTCGTTTATAAAAATACCAAGGTCGTTCCAAAAGTAATGACTCTTTTCTTTTTTTAAATTCCGCCTGAATGGATTAGAGGGGAATACAAATTGCATTTTTATGATGACTTCATTCATTCATAACGTAAAAGTTATATCCTTCTTTTGCAGATATTGACGGTATGTGACTCTAAGAAAGCAACCCCTGACATAGACGCGCGTCAGAAGCAGCGAAGTGTTATTGAATTCTTCTATGCAGAAAAAATAAAATCAATCAACATTCACCTGCTTCTGTTGAACGTTTACATATCCGATGCAATTGATGTCAGATCATGAGATAAGTTCGTCGATTTCAAAGTATAAGTATGTGTATGAATGTGTGTATGTGATGGGTGCATGCATATTTTTATGTGAAATGTGTATGCAGGTATGTGTATGCGTGGGCATAGGCATGTATACACCCATGTATGCATATATGTATTTGCATGCATGCGTGATTATGCATGTGCATATGTGTGTGCAATGTGGATCCATGTGTGTATGTGATGCCTGTTAATGCATAAGTGTGTATGCGCGCGTGTGGGTATGTCTCCGTGCATATACATATATGTGTATGAATGTGTGGGTATGTATTTGTATATATCCATGTGTGTATGTGATGTCTGTGTATCCATGAGTGTGTATGCGAGTGGGTTTGTTTATTTTGTTTTACGGCATATCAAACTTTTTAGGTCATTTAATGTCGAGAACAATCATTTTTGATAAACGTTCTCTTTTATGCACACGTAGTTTTTTTTAAATAAGGCCACGTGCACTATTTAATCCATAGCTAGAGGGATTGTTGGGATCCATACCTTTCCCAAAATTATAAGTCCAAATCTGAACGTAAACGAGACGACCGGGATTCGAACTCATATTTATCACGATTCTGAAGTCCGACTACCTATCCACTGTCCTAAGTGGAATTCCTCTATATGTAAGCGTCTGTATGCTAGTGTACATATACCTGTGTGTATGCCTGTGCATGTATATATGTGTATATATTATGTTTACTTGGTCGAGCACCAGCCCAACTTAGGCACAAGGCTATTTTTATTTGCTCATCCTTGGGCTTTTGTAATCAGCGTTACCCTTCCCCTAGATGAGATACTCTCCCGAGTTAACGAGCCTCATCCACCTGAGATAGCTGAAAGTGAATGCAATAGTTTTCACTGGGATTTGAACTCGTGTACTACGATTCCAGAGAGCAAGCTTTTCCCACTGCTCCAACCTTGCTTCCCATGTGTATATATGCATATGTGATTATGTGTGTGCGTATTTGTGGGCATGTGTGCGTCATTGTGTATCCATGTATGTATGTGATATCTGTGTATGAGTATGTTTGTGTGTGTATGATTGTGTGTGTATGTGTGTGTGTGTGTGTGTTTGCGCGTGCGCGTAGAAATATTGTTTGTCTTTTTGCTTTCCATCCCGTTTTTATGAATCCCTTTTTATCCTTTCTTTATGGGGATTTATAACCCCTTTAATTCCGTTCGGCTCTCTTTACCTGACAGTGCCCACTTTCAGCCCTTACCGCTTGTAAACTTGTCGCCCTTATCTTCTCTCTCCCCTCGGCCAACGTTATTAGAAACTCCTTGTTCGCACCTCTTGTCTTTTTATTCCTTCCCAGCGGGTTAGCGCGGCTCTTTCACTCAAACAACTGAACAGGTTATCATAGATCACCTCAGTTTTTCACACCCATTTTATTGAATTCTCCATAAAACAGGTGTTCACTGCTGGCTCATTATCTTTGCCTGTGGTCAAGTTAAAAAGAAGAAAAAAGAGAGCAAAAAAAAAAGAAGAAGAAGAAGATGAAGATGAAAAAGATGATGAAGAAGAAGAAGAAGAAACTGTTGAGGAGAAAAGAAAATGGACGGAAGGATAGAAAGAGAAAGCAGTAGTTAACAAAAGCTTTAGTTCCTCTGTTGTCAAAACATCAAAATGCTAACAAAAGGAAGTGACTACTATGGTCACCACAGGCCCTATCTGGACGTAGAGTGCATGTCCGAAATTTTCAAATCCACCTTTACAATAGTCACGACATCAAACATCCACCGGTGAAGAAGGAAGTAAGTCGTAAGTGAATTTTATCAAAAAGCCATAAATCTCCAAGGTGACAAAAAAATCTGACCGCTCTTAAGCGGAATGGACTGAAGAGCCAATGGCCACAATGTAAGCGTTATAATCTGAGGTATACTTTTTTATTGGCGGATAATTCTGTATTTAACAGTTTTCATTTTTTCTGGTTTCTCCGATTATGACAAATACCTTTTGGAGATGTTTTGGCAAATATTGTGGATTATGGCTCTGTATAGTCAAGTAGGAACAGCTGCCTGTTGTGTTTCTTTTTGTCATTTTAGTCTAGGATGAACACATTGGCGTGAAACAAATTTGTTTCGAAGTACAACCCAGTTTGAATTGTCCGTACTAATACTGTTGGGAAAGGTATGAATCCCCACATTCCCTCCAGTTGTGGGTCAAATAGTGTAATGTGTGTCACTAAAAAAACTGTGTGTACAAAAACTAACGTTTACCAAAAATGATTGTTCTCGGCATTAAATGACCTAAAATGGTTGATATGCCGTAAAGCACAAACAAACAAACAAACAAACACACCATGAAAGCAAATTGGTGCAGATTCATTTCTGTGTGCCAATCTGCAGAAAGCCGAAGAAATGATAATGAAAGAGGAGATCAGTCGGGAAAAAGTCGGCCATGTGGAAAAAAATATGGAATGTCTCAATTATTTGTGGTTTTCGCGCGCTTGGAAATGGAAAAAGGGCGGGAAAAGAGCCGAGGAAGAAGAAGAAGAAGGAGAAGAAGAAAAAGTAGAATAAGGAGATGAGGAAGAAGAAATGGAAGAAGAGGAAGATGTTGGACCAAAATAGAATAAGAAAAAGAAGAGGAGGAATAATAATAATAATAATAAGAAGAAGAAGAAGAAGAAGAAGAGGAAGAAGAAGAAGAAGAAGCGCTTATTATGAGTTCGGATTGAAAAAGATATCAAATCAGTTTCAAAACAAGATTCCAAACAACGGAAATCAATTGGCATCAAAGGAATTGGACTGTTGAATTTAACGGCATATTTTTTATAACGGCAGCAAGGTTGAAGCAGTGGGAAAAGCTTGGTCTTTGGATACGTAGTACACGAGTTCAAATCCCAGTGATAACCATTGCATACACTTTCAGCTGTCTCGAGCAGATGAGGCTTGTTAACTCGGGAGTGTGTGTGGCCGTCGCGCAGTCATGGCCACCAAAAACAACTTCCACGACGAATGGCACTCTGCTGTTTTGTACCTTATTTTCATTATTCATGTCTGCTGCTCTTCCACCACAGAATGGGCCTTGCAAGCCATATAAAATATCGGCATCCACGAAAATAGTAGATAAGGGATAGACCCGATACTCGGACATGAGTGGTCACCGACGACGACGCTGATGTGTCCGATCGCTTCCATTTCTCGAAATCAATTGGTGGATTATTCAAATAATTACCAGCGTTCTTTATTACGACAAGAACAAAATTTGTTTTTTCAATTATGAGCTCCCTGGGCTCAAAAATCAATATCAATGTAGATTTTTTTTCTCTCTGACCATTAAAGATAAAAAGAATTCTAATAATCCCCATAAACATCATACTATTGGCTGAGGGCTCTATATCACTCTAGAATTTTCTTTCTGGTTTTTTGGAATCCTTGGGATGAGGCTTGATAATCTCTACAAGTATTTTTCGGACTACTGTCCTCATCCATGTTATTGCGGTCTTCAAAACGTTTCGGTCGATTCGCCCTCCGGCCGTCTTCAAGTGATCGAACTTGGCAAACTTCTTGTCGTAATCGGGAATTACAGAATTTCGAACTTAACCCTTTATTCAAACTACGGGGATAGCCTGCTCTCGTT
>JAYKTE010477516.1:0-10138 GCA_036873565.1 Xipholeptos notoides | reverse complement strand
AATGCAATGGTTTTGGCTGGGATTTGAACTCGTGTAATACGATTCCAGAGACCAAGCTTTTCCCACTGCTCCAACCTTGAGCCTCATCTGCCCGAGACACCTGAAAGTGAATGCAATGGTTTTGGCTGGGATTTGAACTCGTGTAATACGATTCCAGAGACCAAGCTTTTCCCACTGCTCCAACCTCGCTGCCCTCGCAATATGTAGCCTTGGATTTTCTAATTTGATTTTGGGACAAAATGGTAATAAGTCTTTCAAGCAAAAATCTTTAAGAATCTCTAAAATAGATTCAAGCAATTTATTTGTTTAGACATTGTTGTGGCTGTGGAGCATGAGGGTGCTTCTTGTTGTGGCTGTGGTGGAGCATGAGGGTGCTTCAAGCAAAGTACTTCTGAACTCCTCTGTTCTGGGGAGTGTACTTTAGAAATGCACTTTTTATTATCACTTTTTCTTTCTTTCTTTTCTTCTTTCTTTTCTTCTTTCTTTCTTTTCTTTCTTTTCTTCTTTCTTTCTTTTTTCTTTCTTTCTTTTCTCTTTCTTTCTTTCCTTCTTTTTATTTCATTTTGTTTCTTTCCTTCTTTTTTATTTCTTTCTTTTCTTCATTTTCTTTTATTTCTTCTTTCTTTCTTTTCTTTTTTTCATCTTTCTTTTTTTTCTTTCTTTCCTTCTTCTTCTTTCTTTTCTTCATTTTCTTTCTTTCTTCTTTTTTTCTTTCTTCTTTCTTTATTTTTCTTTCTTTTCTTTCTTTTTCATTTCTTCTTTCATTTCTTCTTTCTTTTTCTTTTCCCTTTTTTTCTTCTTTTTTCTTTCTTTCTTTTCTCCATTTTCTTTTGTTTCTTCTTTCTTTCTTTTCTTTTTTTCATCTTTCTTTTTTTTCTTTTTCTTCTTTCTTTTTTTTCTTTTTCTTCTTTCTTTTTTTTCTTCTTTTCTTCTTTTCTTCTTTCATTTTGTTTCTTTCTTTCCTTCTTTCTTTTCTTCTTTCTTTCCTTTTTTTTTCTTCTTTCTTTCTTTCTTTCTTTTCTTTTTTCCTTCCTTCTTTCCTTCTTTTTCCTTTTCTTCTACCTTCTGCAAATGCACAACGATTGTTGCTGCTCTGCAAATATTGGAAAAAAAAAAAGTATGAGAAGCCATTTGTAAAAAAAACCCAAGGTTGTAAGGAGAGAGGCTTTCTGAAATTGTCTCTTCTTATTCTTCTTCCTTCTCTTCTTTTTCTTCTTCTTCTTGTTCTTGTTCTTCTTCTTTTTCTTCTTCTTCTTCTTCTTCTTCTTCTTCTTCTTCTTCTTTTTCTTCTTCTTTTTCTTCTTCTTCTTCTTCTTCTTCTTCTTCTTCTTCTTCTTCCTCATTCATTCCCAACAACAAAACCCTCACTTCTAGCTAACTAATGGGGTTCACCCAGCCCTCAACCAACCTTTACTCATTTCGTCATCCCTGTTCCCCCGGTTTTGCAGGGCCCTCTCGTCGAATTTATCGCTTTGTGTGAGTGACACTATCAAATCGGGAAACCGGGTCGGGAAAGGGTGACGGCCTGAAGTATGTGTGTGTGTGTGTGTGTGTGTGTGTGCGTGCGTGTGTGTGGATAGATAGATAGATAGATAGATAGATAGATAGATAGATAGATAGATAGATAGATTGACAGAAAAGCCGATAGATAGATAAATAGATTGATAGATAGAGAAAAAGAGAGAATAGATAGATAGATAGATAGATAGATAGAGAGAGGGAAAAAAGAGAGAGATAATAGATAGATAAATAGATAGATAGAGAAAAGGAGAGAGAGAATAGATAGATAGATAGATAGAGTGACAGACAGCCGATAGATAGATAGATAGATAGATAGATAGATAGATAGATAGATAGATAGATAGATAGAGAAAAAGAGAGGGATAATAGATAGATAGATAGATAGATAGATAGATAGATAGATAGATAGATAGAGAAAAAGAGAGAGAGATAATAGATAGATAGATAAATAGATAGATAGATAGATAGATAGATACATACATACATACATACATACATACATACATACATACATGGAACAAAAAGAATTCATTGTTTTATAAAAATGAATTAAATATCTAAAAAAGGTATTCAATTGTCGTGACTTTATGATCTATCCCATTGATTTTTCATTAAAGCAAACTCTTTTCCCATGCATGTTACTTCATTCATCAATCCCACAATTCTATTCAGGCAGGGACTGACGCTGTTCAATTAAGCAAGACCTTTTAATCACAAAACAATAAGTAAATAAACTACTAAAATTTGAAATTCAAGAATAGAAGAAATTATTTCATTCCACTTCACAGGAATTGCAATAATCATTTCCCTTTTTACTTAGTTTATGCTGTTCTTTTTTTTCTTTTTTTTTTCACTTAAAATCTAGAAAAAAAGAAATTCGAATTCATTCGACCGGAAATAAGTTTGAATAAGAACAGGATGTCACGTTTTTATCTCTGGGAATAAAAGGTATGGTTTTCGATCGATAAACCCCTTACAGTTTGAACAAGTTATAGCTAAAGGTTTCAAGAAACTCTCTTCTTTTTTTCATCTCCATTATTGTTATTATTATTATTATTATTATTATTTGTAGTAGTAGTAGTAGTTCTAGTAGTAGTTAGACGTAGTATAGTAAGAGTAAAGTCATCACACAAGTCACGCTCAGCACGTGTGACTTACAGTAGAGTGAATGTGAGCTCCAACAATGTCAGCTCATTTCGGTCAAAGACTGTAGGTTGCCTTTCTTCTCGGGTTTTCATCCTACTGTTTCCAGTCCTCAGCCACCAGTAGCATAGCTCTCGTGGTTTTTCCTGAAGGCTAAGTGACAATAAGTCTCTTCTGGCACTCGAGAATCGTTGCATTTTTTGCAGTCGGTGACTACAAGCTTCCAACTTGTTCATTTAGTCTGTGTGTATGTGTGTGTGTGTGTGTGTGTGTGTGTGTGTGTGTGTGTTTGCGTGATATTTGTCTGTGTGTGTGTGTGTGTGTGTTGTTTTGTTGAGGCCCTCAGTAATGGGTACAAAAGAAATATTCAAACAACAGGTTTAAATAGGTAGAGTTATATTGAAACAGGATGTGAATGCAAAGTAGAAAGTGAATACATGGGTTAGAGTTTGCCGTGACTTCCAGCTATCAGGTCAGAGAGTTCATAGTCTCGCGTGGTAAAGCGATATTCTCTTCCGAGTGTGTTAGACTCAGTATTGATATGAAGGTTGGAAGATTCCATAACGGAGTGAAACGGGTAGGTCTCTATAACATGTTTGTTTGATTGTTTTTTGTTTATTGGTTTATTTCTGGAGTTTCTCCCTTTCTCTTTCCCCTTTTTCTCTTTCTCTATCTCTCTCTATCTTCTCCTTGTCCCTTTTCTCTTTTTACATTCTTTTGTTCTTGGTTTTAGTTCACATGGCCCAACACTTTTTTTTATTATATTAGCTATTCCCATGAATGCAGTCGTCTATTGCGTGTTTATTTTTCCATTGATGCCGATGTCATGCAGTCTTTCCTCCAGGAATTTTGGGGTTGTTCCCAGAGCTTGCATGTGTTGAGATTGCAGAGAAGGGAAAGCCAATCAGACTTTAGTCGTATGAGAGTTGTCCACTCGCTCTTTTATCTCTTATCGAACTCTAACCCCAACCCTAACAGGTTACACTCGATTGAAAAGTGTGAGGTTGACTAAATTGCCTACTACCTGAGGTTCCATAAAAGGTTAAGGTGATGGTTTGCAATTCTATTTTTGCACCATTGTCATACTCTTAGGCAATTGACCACTGAATAATTAAAATGGTTTTGTATTTTTTTGCTTTGTTTTGTTTTGTTTTATTTCGATTTTATCCTCAACTTCATTTTCGGAAGACAAAATCTTGATGGTAGATTTTAAGTTCTTTTCTTCACTCTTCTTTTTCCTTTAGACAGTGTATTATGCAATTGCCTCTGTATTAATTAATCTCTTATAACAAAATATACTTGCTAGTATCTTATATCAGATGATAGATTTTTCTCTATTTCCACATCTTTTTGGCTGTATTAGACAGCATTTCGTTATTCGTGTTAATTTATGAGACGGGTTTTAATAACTAGTAATGCTTAGTATAGTATCACATTTCATCAAGCAAATCAATTCCCTATTCAATTCTCTGCCATAATATCTGTGAACTGGCTCTTCTTTGACATATTTACTGACAATCGAAACTATCAATCACTTTTTTCGATTAACCTGTTCAGTGACAATAGGGTGGCAGTACCGTCTTAGCCACCGAAACTATGTTATCGCCCTTAGTTGGCGGCTAATGAAAACAAAGTAAAGCATGTGCAATTGCACGATGTATGTAGAAAAAAATGAAGTATTTTTCTTGTCTTTTTTTATATTCTCAGAGATAAAGAACTACAAGTTATAAGAATTATTAAGCTCTTCTAATATATTCAGTCAAATAAAGAAGCTTTGTATGTATGTATATATATATATACATATATATATATAATTACAACTGAAACAAATGTTCGAATATAGAAAATGTTACTAATTATCAAGCTTCCTCCTATTCAGAAAAATAAAGAAACATTATGTAGATGATAATTTAAACGAGGACAAAAGTTTGAATAATCTTGATAATACTGATTATCAAACTAGGACGCCATTTGGCCAATCAGTCATCTTGCTTTGCTTGTCACTGGTTAAAAGCCTAATGGAAAGAGTGTGTTGTACGTGTCGTACAAGCATACGACATATTAATTATCTCTTAAGACACCGCTTACATTTCGCACATTAGTTTTGGCCTTCTTTTGTTAAGAAGTAGCAGTCACCATATACATATATACACTAACGATGTTTTTTGTCGAATTTCTTTAAAGGCTCTTTAATTAGTCAGATAATTTTTAAACCTCTAAATAAATGTTTCCCAAAGTGGGCAGTATCTCCTCCTGAGGGCACTGCTTTGATATCTGGAGGTGGTAACGCAAAAAAAGGGTGGTTGAGGTGGTAAATAAAAAATACACAATTAAGGGTAATTATGAAGACAAAACAATGGTTAATGATTTATTATTTTTGAAAAGTAAATTTTGAGTTTAATATTATTTTCAATTTGAAAAAAAAAATGTGATAATTACGACTGTGATAATTTGCCTTTATTAAAGAATCTTCTTATCATTACTGGACAATTTTGTTATTTTACAATTTCTCTTAATTCTTTAGTTATTTGTAGGGATGTGACAATATGCTTTTATTAAAGAATATTCTGGAGATAGTTGTGACCGAATATCTGAATCTCCACAAATTCATTACTTATTGAAAATACGCTGGCGATCGACTGGATTGCCGACAGGGTAATGAAAGTGGTACAACACCCACACTACAGCTCTGACTAAGCCCCATGCGAAATTTTCCTGTTTCGACGCATGAAAGACAACTTCAGAGGAGCTGAAAGAGGCATAAAAAAATTACCTGAAAAGACTACCAAAGAAGGACTCTGAGGAGGTCTTTCAGTACTGTATGAGACGCATGAAGAAGTGTGTAGATGCCGGAAGTCATTATTTTGAAGTGGATAAAGTTTTGTAATAAGCTTATGAAAATAAATATTATCTCTACAGACATTTATCATATATATATATTTATTATATATATATATTTATTATATATATACATATGAACAAATGTTTGCAGGCACAGAACTTTATAATTGTATGAAACAGGAAGGAACAAAGCAAGCCTAAAGCTGCTTTTTCGGGCATCCCTCATCTGGGCTTAATCGATGGCACCGGTGAAACAATAGCAAGAAAGTATAAATACTCTATTTATTTATAAATATTGAACACTCTCCTTTTCAATATAGTAAACATATATATACAGCCTGGTAGCATGGGTAAGGGAGTTGGTTAAGAAAATAAAATAAGAAAATATTACGATAAATAAGCAAGTTTATGGTTATATTGAAGTGGGTTTGATTTCACTGAGGAATTGCGCTCAGAGGCCAAAATTCGTTATAAAATTCTTGATCCATTTTTTTTTACAGGACAAAAACTTTTATGGTTAACCCACCGGCAATTCAGTCCGATCGAAATTGAAGCTTAATCTGACCTGCGTTTATGACCCGACATTTCCCCCCAAAAAAAGGTAGATTTAATTTATTTATAACCAAACACGGTGTGGGGATGAAAGAAAAGACGAAAGTTTCAAGTTATTTTAAATTGTTTTTAAAATGATATTTTGTCTATTTCTGAGTTTGAATTATTAACACAAAGTTTATTGTTTATTGGATATATAAGAAATATTACCAGGCCTTGCTAAGGGTTCTCTTTGATGCTTCTTTTGTGCTTATTTTGATCTGTGTTTTTTTTTATTGTTATTTTTTTAATTCAGTGATTTTTTTTCCTTTCTAAGAAAACTGCCATAATTTTTTGAAAACTGAAAATTATTTTAGAAAACTGCATTGTGTTTTCGTAGTTCCATTTTTTTCTTTCACTAAAAAAGTAATTTCTATTTATCTATCAAATCAATTACATGGTAATTTATATCTGTGCTTTTTTTTAAATTCCAAATGTCAACCCCTTAGCAGCTATTTTCCAGTTTAACACTAACAATAACGTTTTCTTCGTGTCTAAATACTCTATATATCAAATTTCAAGTCTTTAGACCAAAAATTTGTAAAGTTGTCTGGTTAAGCCGCAACGTACCAATTTTTTAAGTTTGACCTCTTTGCAACTAAATTTCCGGCTCAAAACCAATTAAAAGGTTTTCCCCATATTTGAATACCCAATATATCAAATTTCAACACTATAGACCAAAAATAAATTAATTAATATATATATGTATAGTATATCACCACTTTCGGTTCATTTCATGTGGAATGAAGCCATTATTTGTAGAAAGCTGTAATATTTTTCAAATAGTTTAATTAAAAACAATTTGAAAAAGAAAATCTCATTTTATTTTATTTTTATAAAGAAGCTAATCAGGCGCTGGCAGAGTCAAAGTTATCCTTGTCATCACCACAAAGACTCGAGAGGCCAAGCTATGGACCTCAAAAAAATATCACCGTACGGTCTCCAACTTGAATAAGATAAAATGTGAAGGAATTTACAAAGTGACTTGTTGTCAACATGACTCAAGAGAAAATCACTAGTCGCTAACAGCATGAAACCTCTAACCCTGTGAGATTCTAAAATAGCATAAATAAATAGTGTGTCTTACTAACAAAGTTTTCAATTTCGACTTTGGAGACCGCTTGCAATGCAAGTTGATTGATTAGATTCATCTAAATAATTCATAATTCTTCCCATTCGATGCTCCCATAGGATCTGAAAGTAACTTTCATTTGCCGAGGTGTCCAAAACGCGTCAAAAAGTAAAAGCAAATCTAAGTTGCATTTAGCAAAATTGTAAAAAGCGTTTTATTTTGTTGCTTTGTTTTTTGGGGATTTTGCTTTGATTTTATTGTTTTTTTTGTGAGGGGTTGTTTATTTTAACAAGTGACATTTTATTCCATTAAGAATCTACGATGTCCCATTGGTGTAAAAAAATTAGAGAAATATTGAGAACAGGAGCAAGAGAGAGAGAAAGAGATAGAGGAAAAAAGAGAAAGAGAGAGCGAAAGAAAGCGGGAAAAAGAAAGAAAGAAAGAGAAACACTTTAATGACAGTTTTAACACGAATCAAAACAACTCTACTTATAAAATTCCGTGACTTTTATCTTCCCGGGAGAAAATAATAGAAAAGTCCAATGTTTTTCCATCGAACAAGAAGTCTACTTTTCCCTCTTTTGGGCTCTAATCAAATCTTCTAGAATCAAATTGGCCATCTCTAAGAATACTAAGATTCCCAGTTCTCACTCAAAAGGATAACTCTATGTCGAGGATAGATGAGGAGAAGATAGGTTTCCAATCCCACCCAAATGTATTATAATCTATGAATTCATTACAAGACTTTACACTCAATACCGGTAAACGGATATGAAGAGTCTACCATCGGTTAAAGTCGAAGATCTGGGAAGACAGGTAGATTCGATGACAGACATCTGATCAAAAGCCGGAATAAACACGTAAATCATCCAAATGTAGCATGGCACGAAATATTTAGGGCTAAAATTTTCAAAATCCAAGAGGTGAGCTATGATGAATTCTGAAAGTATTATTCGGAATATTTTCCTCATTCATACTCTTTTATTTCTCACAACGTTTCGACCGAATCACCCTATTTTATTTGGGGGGGGATGGGTTAAGATAGATAAAAAAGAAAGAGCTTAAAACAATATGAGCCAATTTAGGACACCCAAGGAAGACCTAAGGGTATTTAGTCGAAACGTTGTGAGAAATAGAATAATATGGATGAGGAAAATAGCCCGAATAATACTTTTAGAACAAAATTTCTATGCGAAAAATTTCACAGGCGAATAAGAAACTTTTGAAATAGGTTTTTATTACCGATGAACAAATAGTCCGGGAAAAAATGCCGGTTTCCTTACTCCCTCACCGAGTACTTAATTCTATTGAGTCTAGACTGTAGATATGGTCCCTTGATCTCGTTTCTGCATGTTAACAAAAATATAACTCATTTGGACTATAGGTTATAGCCTTTGATTTGCGTGTGCAAACTGAAAGAGTTAGTACGTTTTAAAAGTCCATTTTTCACCTGGCACCCCGAAAACTTAACTTCAGTGGGTCCAGAGTGTAGCTTAGAGTCCCCTAATTATGTTTCTGTATGTTAACCATAATATTATTAACTCATTTGGACAAATTGGTGTTTGGATCGCCCCATATAAAACGTGGGAAGTACCAATCTCTCCTTGTATACAGACGGCTGTTACAACAGAATATGAGTTGGGATCAGGTGACACACTGAAAGATACAGCATTATATCTCAGATCGGTAATAATCAAAGCTTTTCAGAAACCGGGTGCTTTGCCTTTGTCAGGATCAGAGGACTTTCTTCAAAATCGCAATGTTTTGCCACAATGCCTCCAAAGATTCCTGCACTTTCTTCTTGATGGTCAACCACGGAACCAAGTATCCAAGGTACAGCTCACTTGATCAGGACATCATGTGGACCATCACTTAGTGTCACTAGAATCTATCAAAACACATTCTGTTGTGTATGACATGCGTCACTTGTTCAGGAGTAAACAACGTGTGACCATGATGAACAGATGTACAAATCACCAATTCTCATCTTAGAAAGTCCCATCAACTGTAGTGATGTATATTTGCAAATATGTTGCGATCGCTATCAATCGTCATTTACTGTTTAAAACAGTAACCCCGACATGATTCTGGAAGTATCAGGCCGCCTCTGTAAAAGTGTACTAAAAGTATGCATGTTCGATATTAAAAAAAAGTCAGTGGCAATAAATAAGATTGTAAAGAAGGGGGGGTGCTCGCCGAAGACCAAGCAAATGTTAAAGTTTAGCCACATCAAATAGTTAAACAAAAAAATTTAAAAAAAATTTGCCGAATATTGTCCTCATCTGCATAGTTGTTGTTTTACCACGTTTTGGCCAATTTATCCTCTAGCCATCTTTAGGTGATTAACCGTGACCGGATTGGAATGTTGAGTTTCTAAACCTGAAGAAGGCCAGAGAATGAGTTAGCCAAAACGTGGTGAAATTATGAGAAGGACAACAGTCCACAACGAATCAATATACAGATTATGAAGTCTCATCTTAACGGATTCTCCAAAAATACAAAAAAAGAAAAAGTTTGATTTGTTACAAAATGATAAAGCTCTGCATTGATAGACTGGGGAACAAGCCGATTAATGAGCTGATATATGAGAAAATAAACAAGTTAGATTTAATCCTTGCAACAAATGATTAATATTGCGAGATATAATTCTTTATTTTAATAAGAAAGACGAACACGCTATCAATTCCCATATGACAGCTCTCATTAATAGAAGATTTACCTGAAGACACAATAATCATATGGATGAGGAGATCTGGATTTTAAGGAGCTATAAAAATTCTGAATCATACAGTTCGCCCTAGAAATTTATAGTAGAGAGTAGTGCGCAAAATTTATGTCGACTCAAAGTATCAATCATTCAGTTGAATTCAATCCTAACTGCAAGTGGAAAGATATATATGGGGTGTTTCAATAACTTGGACAGAAGTTAACATATTTACCACGTTAAAATATATTATATACATGCACATA
>JAYKTE010477405.1:0-10138 GCA_036873565.1 Xipholeptos notoides | reverse complement strand
GTGACTACTGAAAAATTTCCGTTTATGTGAAAAAGGAGTCGAGAGTATTTATTCCGTGAAACTGCACTCTTGCCGAAAATTCTCAGGATAACAAATATAGTAACTGTGGTAGATTAGTAGGTTTTCAATTATTTCAATGTTCATTGGGTTTAGAGTTTAAGCTTTCTCTCAGCTAAACTTGCAGAAATGTATAAAACACAAAGAAATATTAAAATAAACTAATCAAAATGTATTACTACAAAATTAGAAGTTAAAAGAAAAATTAATTTCTAACTTTCGTCTACCATTTGATAGCACACAAATGGTACAGTCATACACAGAACAATACTGCAGTGACTGCACAGTGCACAAGTGTGTTTATATTTTTGCACATTAAGGAAGTAAAGAGTAAGGAAGTAAAGAGAAATGAATCCAAGGGAAATAACTATGGTTATTTCTTATAACGTTCCATTTTCTGGTTAAACATGTCGTTCAAAAATAAAGGTGCATATAAGATTCTTGAAAAAGAAGTTCAGAGTTATATAATAACAAGTTTTATGAAAGGGTTATATCTATTACTCAAAATAGAAATATTTTGAATATAGATATCGATCAACAGATTAATATTTTTGAACCATAAAAAGTAGTAAACACTGCAACATTATTGGAGAGTGAATCATGGTGATAAGGGGCCATAATTTGGGTTGAGGAGGTTCTTGTAGTAGTTTTTGGTTGACAATGTATGTAATTTTAGCAGAGAAAAGAAAAACAAATAATATTGCCATCATAACTTAAAAATTCAAGACTAGAGAATAGAAATACTTTTTTTTTTTGGTTTTTCAATGTTGTGCCTCATGATTGGGCCACAGTTTGTAAAGCTAGAAGCATACAATTTACTATCATCATCATTGATAATTCTAGTATTATTTATTATTCACAGGGGGAAGAAGAAGGAAAAGTGTGGTAGAAGCAGGGTAACAAAATGAGTAGTCATTACGATGATGATGGTGGTTATAATGACATTTGGCAATTACCATAAAACTGATGAACAAAAACATTATTTTTGTTACCTTTCTTTAGCTTTGTTTTAAATATATTTTTCTCAAGTGTTGGAATAGAATAAAAATTAAAATAAGGATAACATGTTAAACATTGAAATAAATACAAGTTTCAGATATACATTATATACTGGTGTAAGATACAAATACTAGTTCAAACAAATTTTAGTCATTTTTCTTAATTTTTTTTTCCAACCTGTGAAAAGATGTTGAAACTTAAATAGCATTTCAGAGAAAAAATAAATTAACATTTGAAACATGTCAATAATTTCTAGCTAGATGCAGCAATAAACTCCATTCAGAGCATGTAGGTAACAATTTGTAGAATCAAGATTTTAAATGTGCAAAAAAAAAAGAAAAATTAGAATTGCTATAATAAACCTAAAAAACTTGGTCAATTGATGCTATATTTTAAATTGTTATATTTATACTAACCTTTTCTAACCTTTTAATTTGTATGCATTTTTCTGATTTGATTGACTGATTGATGGATTGATTGGTTGGTTTATTTTATTAGCATATCAACCCCTTTGGGTTTTTCTTTTTTGAGAGTTGCTTTGTTAAAAAAATAGTTGATAAATGGTGACTGAATGTTTTTTGTTCTTTAGCAGCTTATCAAACATTACAGATATCTGAAGAAAAAGTTTTCTAAAATACGGATTCTTATAAACAAATTGTAAAAGACTAATACAATTTAACCCATAGATGGTAAGAATGAAGAAAGTCATAGTCTAAAAGTGAGTATAACAGATTTAACTAGGAACTGAATTTGTGTACAGAGACTTCTCCAAATTGAAGATGATTGATAGACTTTTGGTCTAGTTTTTCCTGTTATCTGGAAGATCAAAAAGAATTTATATTTTAAATTGAATGCAACAGACCAAATAGAGATTGAATTTGCCTCTCTAAACCTAATGTCCATATTGTTAGCACTATTCCAAACAGATATCTGTAACTTCAGTAGTGACCAAACATCTGAAACAATGTATATTTTTATTATTTTTTCAACAATTTTTAATTGAATTCAGATCAAACCTTTGTGGATTATACCTGGTCTTCATATTTATAAAATATGTAAATTTCAGGTCACGGCAAATAGGTGTTACATTATGAGTGATTAAAGTTTTATACTGAAATTTAAGAGGCCAAAGTTCTGGGACAAAATGAAATTGCATGATTTAATATCTGGTAAACATGACTGACTGTATTTCCTAAAACAGGAGCAAACCTTGTATGACAATATTGAATGAGATGACAACATTCATCTTGCGCAATTTTTAACCATTCTACGTGAAGTTTTAGCCAAACATCCTTTATAGAGTTGATAGGATTTTTGGCCCTTTCCTACAATGGACCATAGATTTTCTATTGGATTTAGGCCAAGGAGGCCAATCCATTACTTCAACATCTTTTAAAAACTTCAAAATAAGCTTTGCTTTGAGGCAAGAGTGTTATCCTGCATGAAAATAGGATTTTCAATTGAAGAATTTCGAAGTAATGGGACCACATGATCTCTGAGAAAGTTTTTGTAGATCTGTGCATTGACACTCATGTTTAAATGCACCAAATCTGTCATACCTTCCCATGAAACCATTCCAAACTCCATTATACTACCCCATCCAAATTTAATTGCCTTCTTTGTACAGTTTATATAAAGTCTATCCCCTTCAAATCTTCTTACAAAAGATTTTCCATCAGATTGATAAACATTGAACTTACTTTTGTCTGAAGAGAAAACTTTTTGCCATTGATTATCAGTCCATAGCACATGTTTGTTTGCAAAGTTTAATCGCAACCTTCAGTACTTTTTGCTTATCATAGGGGACCTAGAAAACAAGCCAATCTCATTCAAGTGCCTCAACACTGTTTTACAAGACATATTCATGCCATAAAAAAACATTTACTTCACAAAAAATACTGGCAGCTGAAGTTTTTTGGGGCTTACCGATTTTCTTTAGGGGAATCAAAATGCCCCAAATCTTTGAAGTCATTTATCACTCTCCCTACAGAACTCTTAGGCTTAATTTGTCAGTTATTTTTCTAATAAAATATTTTCCCCGTCAAGTTTAATGATTAATTTCTTGAACAAAAAATTTATTTTAGGAGTCATACAATTAAATGACCTCTTGCAATGTTTAAAAGATGACGCATTAGACTCATAACCAGAGTTGAAATTTGTAAAAGTGAAAGAATTCACTTTTTTGTTACAAATAAATGAAATATTTTTGTACCAAAATTTTGGCCACTTTAATTTCAGTATAAAACTTTAATCACTCATAACTTATCTGCTATTGTTCGCGGAAACCTGAAATTTACATATTTTGTAAAAATGATGACATGGTTTGATTTAAATTTCTAAAAAAAATGGTGAAAATATATATTGTCCCAGACTTTTAGGTGCAACTGTATATAAAAGACAAGACTAAATTAAGAATAAATATAATGAAATATAGGGTAGGATATTTTTTTCAAATACTTGGGTCTTTTTTTTTTTTACTGATAAATAAAAAAGAAAAATGATCAAATTTCATTTAAAAAATAAAGACAATAATACTTAACTATATTTAATGACATATTAGCCATTAATCATTTTTTTTCTTAACTATTTAAAATAAAGAAATTATTACAGCAGAAATAGCACTATTTAATTAATTGCTTAGGAAAAAAAATGCAGAGATTTATACCTCTTCAAGGAGTGTTTACTCAAAAATTAATGCAACAGTCCTATTGAGGTTCGAACTTGTTTATTACAATTCCAAAATTTAATTTGTTACCATTATGGTATGGACTTTTCACTAGAAGGTAATGGCTTCCATATATGTAGTAATAGGAGTCTGGTTGAACCAAATTTAATTTCCACAATTGACAAGATGCAATAGTTAGGTCTTTCTAGTGAAAAATGATAAAAATCAAACATTATTATCATTATTTTCATTGTTTAGAATAAAGTGGCTATTTACAAAAAAATCTTCATATTTTGATCTAACAGTTCCACCAGATTTAAGTGAACAATTATCAAGAAGAAACAAAAGAGATACTAACAAAAAAACAATGGGTTCTACCCCTTCATTGTAGCTACGTAGAAATAAGATAAAATAAATATTTGCAATGTTTTTAATGTAAGAGGAAATGGGTGTGAGAAGGAGACAAAAGAAAGAAAAGTGGGCGAGTAGAAAGGAAAATATTGAAGAAGGAAATTTAAGACTCAGAGAAAGAGAGAGAGAGAGAGAGAGAGAAGAAATGTAAAAAGAGAGAAAGTAAGGTAGAAAAAAAGCCATCAAAGTGGAAACAAAACATGGAAGAAAAAGTTGAGAGAAATAATATAGAAGTTAAGAGAGAAAGGAAGCCGGACAAAGGGTAATCAGATTTAATAACAGGTTTGGTTAATTTGTAAGGCAGCATATCAACAGTTGTTGATCATGTAATGTTGGAACTAAGTTACAAATCTTTTTTTTCTATTCTGTTTTTGTAAATGAATTATTAAAACAATAATTGTACTAACCAAGCCATTCACTGGAAAGAAATGAGAGTATTTCTTACTTTCTCATAGTCTAAAAGTGAAAGCAATCAATTGACAGACAGGCATTTGAACTCTTCTATCACAACTTTGTAGTTCAAGATCTTGACAAGAAATTCCCTAGATTTATAAACAGAATATCTTTAATAAAAAAGGTTTATTACCAAAATATTTTTCAATATTACCATATAAAAAAGCAACATCTTATAACAGGTTTTTTTCAATATTAGAGGATTTTTTGGTATATTGCAAGAATTTCAGGAAAAATATTTCCAGTCAATTGTGTCACAACCAACTCCAAAACACCCACATGCTATTTTTAACAAGTTTTAGTTATTATAAACTATTATTTTGTAACATTTCAATATTAATGACCAGAAATTTTCAACTTTAAGCCCTCACAAAATTTCAGGAAGAGGTCAACATTGATATACTTTTTGATGAACCATAGGTTTGATAAAAGAGACACAGAGTTTATATTAATTTATCTTTGGATTAAAAGTCAGGTATACAAATGAAATATATTTAGATAATGGGGATTTGATTTCAGTTTTTGCAACTAATTAGACAACCATTATATTTACCTTTTCTTTGACCTTTTATGATATTTTCAACATTATGAGTTTTGATTGGGTTATGAGCTAAAAATATTGGTAATCCCCTAGTAAACAGATATCATCATCATAATGACTCAGAGTTCGCAGAGAATAACAGTAATGATAAAATAGAATATATGAATGATAACAAAACTAATATTAACAATAAATCCCTAATCCGATATCAAGTTATATTTAATAATCTGGGTTTTTATAAGTCACTGTAATAGCTGTAGTTGGTTGGGTGCATGAGGTGAGAATACAGAGTTGTAGGGTTGTGGACAGCTAGCAGGGTGGTGGTTATAGATGTTGCTGTTGTTGTGGTGGTTAGGAGGAGGAGGCTGATGGTGAAAAGAATCTGGCTTCCACCAACACAACCAAACCATTCAGAGAAAGAGAGAGAGAGAGAGAGCTGCAGTAAAACATCAGTTATCATCATCATCTTCATCGGTCATTATCATCATCTGCTTAAGGCAGCAAATTCCAAAAAGATCTATAAAAAACAATAATAATAATAATAATAATAGTCAAAGCAATGAAAAAGTTTCATAAAATAGATCAATATTGCAAGAAATCAAAATTCTCTGAATCATGTTAAAAGTTACCTTTTTAAAATCCATGTGAAACTATTTTTGGAGTTAAGTGAAAATTTAGACAAGGAAGTGAATACACTTGAAAACTGATGAATTATTTAATCATTCAAACACTACCGTGTTTGATGAATATATGGTTAAGTGTTACTTTTAGTATTTTCAAACTGCTTTAAAGCTTCACCGTTCACTTATTTTGCGGTCAAATTTCAAACAATTTCAGCAGTCACTTCCTCAGCTAGATTTTGAAATAAAAAGTTTTCATTTTCATTCATTAAAAAAAGTTATTATTGAAATTAGTAAGAAACTAGTAAGGAAGTGAGTATCCTTTTTTATAACGCATTCTGATTGGTTGTTGGTTACTAATAGCGACGAAAAATAAGCATCAAGCGTTTTATTCTTGTTAAAACTTTCGTAAAACCACATCATGGGAGGAGTTACAATTTCTAATATAAGTATTAACTTTTATAGTAAATTCTATTTTTCTATACACAAATTTACTTCTATTTGAAAGGTGAGTTTTGAGTTGGCAAGAGTTGGTAAAGAAATTGGTTAATTGGCGTTGTAGACTACCTTTACCATTTTTATGTTTGAATAAGATTAAAATAAAAAACTTTAAAAGTATGAATTGAAAAATAAAATTCAAATACAGCAATTTTTGAAATGTTTTAAAATCTAAACTCAAACTAAATTGTTTAAAGTAAAAAAAAAAAAAGCTCTTGCTAAATATCATATTTTCCAAAAAATATTTGAATTAATTCTTTATTGATATTTTATTTTATAAAATAATGTTATTTTTTTCTTGAATAAAATGTTTAAAAATTTCAAAGAAATCATAACAGTTTTTAACTTGAAACATCATTTTTTTAAATAAAATCTCCAAGAAAAAATCAATTATGATATAAATAAGTTTAGTTTTAAAATAAAGCAGCAAATAATTGGCACTGATTTTACTCTGAAAGCTGCTCTCATTCATAGAGGACCAACATCCAGAGCAGGGCAGGGCATTACACTTCAATAATCAAAAATTAAAAAGACTCTTGAAATGACATCAGTGACAATAATATTACAAAGAAATATACAAAACTCCCATCAAAATTGTCAGACATTTTACTTTTATTAATGGAAATAATACAAAAAAATGAGTAATGATTAATAGAATTGTAGTTAGCAATTAAATTTATTAGGTAAATTCTATAAATGATGAATGAACTTTTGTTCATAAATTATGTTTCAATTTGTAATTGTCTATTTAATATATTAAAAAGTTCAAATTGTTGTTTTTTTATTTAGTCATTTTAAAAAGTTGGTAATAATTGTTTGATGAATTGTTGACAAGGCATACGACAATAAACACAAAAAAGAAAATATTACTTCAAAGCAAAGCCTGGAAAAATTATGATTACATAGAAAAATGCGTGGATGAAATTGAACTTAGTGAAACCAAGTAAGAGTCTTCCAACTCAACACTTTCTTTTTCATGTGATAACTTAGTGTCTGTTAAGTACATAAGTACTGACAATTAGATAGATGCTTTTTTCACATACTTTTGAAATAAACAAAATATCTTCTGCATAGTATAAATAATAATGAATACTTACAAAATCCTCAATGGCCATCAATAACTCTGTCAGTATCTTCACTGTAAAAAAGAATTGGAAATTAAAATATTTGGAAGCAAATAGAAAATGTGTTAATGCATTATTCAGCAGTAGCAATCATTTATTTGAAATCAGGGAAAAAAAAGATTGTTGTTCCTACTTTTTTTTATCTAATGAAGGAGTTGGGTAACTTTTTGGGGTATTACCTACCCCAATAGAATTTGTAGTAAAATGAATTTATCCCCACATGGGGAAGTACTCTGGTGGATAAACCAATTTACTTATAGAATTCATGGATAATGAATAAACAAAAAAATGTATATTGGAAAAATGTTTAATTGTTAATTTAATCAATCATAGGAAAATAAAAGTCCTTCTTTTTGGCATGGAAATTGCACACTAGAAAAAAAAATGTAGGAATCACATTTATAAACAGACATAAAACAGAAGGAAAACTATTCACCCTCGTGTATTTCAAATTCATATAATGCAAAAGAAAACTTTATTGAATCCACTATTATGGGGAAAAAATGTTCCTTCACTTAACACATCTACATCCCTAGTACATTGATTACCCCAGCAAAATTTCAAATTTTTCCCATTTGGGGTAATTTACCCGTTTCCCGACCACTGATCTAATGAAACTTAGAGCCTGCGTATTGTAGAAACAATATTATATAGTATGATTAATGTAGTCAAACATCTAACAAAATACTGATATGAACTTCAAAAACTTAATATTTGAAGGAAAAATTATGTAATCCAATTACCCCTATGATTTAGGTTAGGTTTAGATTTTTTTTATTCATATACATGTCAACAAAAAGATTTTTCTCAGCAAGTACTTTTTGCAAACTAATTATTAGAACTAATAATAGCAATCAATCAACTAGCTGAACCTGCGAAAATTTTTACAGATATGTAATATGGGTATAACTCATTTATGTCCTTCATATTTAAATTAGTTTAATTATATTTAGATTGCTTAAATTAGTTGGTCTAAATAACCTAAATATCCGGATGTTAGTGGAACAATTAATGCCTTCTTTTGCTTTTAATTACTTTTAGAAAACAAAAAATTGAATAGAGAGATAACACGCAACTTTATGGTTGCTAATGGTAATGATAAGTTATCCAAAGCGAATATTGCTATCATTTATGCTGTTTTATTTCATATTAAGAAAAAACAATTCTCAGGACACCATCTTGGATCAATTGCTTTTTCACTAATTGGAATATTCCATTTTCATTCTCAGAGGGTCTAAAGGTTGATAATGATAATAGATAATAAACCTATTAATATATAGATAATTGGTGTAAGGATGAAATTCATAATTTTTTTAAGAGTATGTCTAGAAGTGAAAGTAATGAATTAAGAGGAATTTATTTAACTCCTGTGACAATTCTCGAGTCTTTGTCCTTATTAAAACAACTAGGAATTATGTATAACAGTAAGATATTCATTAGCATATCAAGTAGTAACAAGCATAAAATGCAATTAGAACAAATTTTCAATGCATTTAAATGAACAAAAAAAATGAAACATTAAAGCAGTTGGCATTTATTTTTAATTAAAACAGCTTGAAAAATATGAAAAGAAACAAAATATTTTTTTGCTGAAAAAAAAAAAAAAAAGTGTTATTGTTTTAGATAGCAAAATTTTAGTTCCATAAAGCTCTTTTTGTTAAAGATACTGATAATATGCAAAGATACACTTCTAGTTCTTTGTAAATTTTTACCTCATCATACCAATATTAGAAAAAAAAGTTTAAAATGTGTGTTTTCTCCTAGATTTCTTTTTCTAGTGATTTACAACATAAAACCAGCAATAAAATTCCTTTGAAAACCTTATTTCTTTGAAATTAAAAATGAATAATCTTTTACAATTTAATGCAAATTTTTCCACCATTTCAGTTTGGGTTGCCTCATTTCAGAATCAAGTATAAAAAAATGGGTGCCACTGTAGTAAATATAGGATATACCTATTTAATATGAATAAATTCTTTGCGTGAAATTTAAATATAGAAAGAGTGCATCCTAATAAAAAATTGTGGTTTTATATAAAAAAGAAAAAACAGAAAAGAGAATTGCAACTGGCTTAGAAATAAATAAAAGGGATAAAAGAAGCAAAAATTAATAAAAAGAGATAACAGAAGCAGAAATAAAAAAAAAACGGTCGTTATCTGCAGTCGATTTTAGAAACCTTTATTTGCAACTTTACATATTTTTTTGTACTTGGATTATTTCTCATTTGTAATCATATAGAGGAAAAAATAAAAAATCAACCCTAACTCTACAACCGAAAAATATTGCCTTCCTTTATTTCTTTTGTTGAAGAAAAATAATTTTTTTTTTTGGAGGGGGGGAAATAAAAATTGTTTGTTTTTTAAAATAAAAATGTCAACATTTCAATAATTTTCAATAAAATTATATTGGCCATGTTTACCAAACTCGAACCCGGACTGCCTTCATGGCTGGTGAACATTCTACCTCTGATCAACCGTAACACATTTAGAACTGCGATGGAAAAGGTAAATGGAACTGCTAAAAGCGAATACTGTGAATAAAGGTTTGAAAATAGAGGTGCAGCCAATTACTTCCCAAATAAAAAGAGATAAAAGAAGCAAAAATTAAAAAAAGGGGATAAAAAAAGCAGAAATTGATAATAGGGGATAAAAGAAGAAGAAATTAATAATAGGGGATAAAAGAAGCAGAAATTAATAATAGTGGATAAAAGAAGCAGAAATTAATAATAGGGGATAAAAGAAGCAGAAATTAATAATAGGGGATAAAAGAA
>JAYKTE010477294.1:0-10138 GCA_036873565.1 Xipholeptos notoides | reverse complement strand
TTGTGTGTGTGTGTGTGTGTGTGCGTGTGTGGGTGTGTGTTGGTGTGTGTTTGTTTGTGTGTGTGTTTGTGTGTGTGTGTTTGTGTGTGGGTGTGTTTGTGTGTTTGTGTGTGTGTGTGTAAGGGTGGTGGGGGGTTCGGGCGTCTCCCGTCCGCCACTAGCGCCCTCTGTTGGGTGACAAAATATCTATCAAAAGGTAGGTAACTCGTCTACTTAATTTTAATTAGTCCCCCTTTCTTGCTAGCTCTGAATGACCAATGTGTTTTTGACACTGCTTGGCAAAAATCGTTTAATGTTGATGAAAATTAGGGGGAGGGAGGGAGGGGGAGGTAGGGAGGGGGAGAGGGTTTGTGGAGGGGGAGGGGGTTAGTTGGAGGGTTGTTGTTGTTGTTGTTGTTGTTGTGGTGGTGGTGTTAGTGGTGTTGGTTGGGGAGATGTTTTGTTATTTATTGAGTGAAATAAATACTAAAATACTAGGCCCTTTTTTTTTCATAATAATCTGTTTATTTTTTCCTTCTCTTTTCTTCTTTCTTCTTTTTTCTTCCTTCTCTTCTTCTTTCTTCGTTTTCTTCTTTTTTCTTTATTCTTCATTCCCTTCTTCTTTTACTTCTTTTGCTTCTTTCTTCTTTCTTTCGTTCCTTTTCTTTTTCTTCTTCTTTTTTCCTTTTCTTCTCTATTTATTTTTCCTTCTCTTTTCTTCGATCTTCTTTTCTTCGTTCGTCTTTTCTTCTTTTATTTCTTTTGCTTCTTCGTTCCTTCTTTCGTTCTTTTTTTTTCCTTCTTTCTTCGTTTTCTTCTTTCTTTTCTTCTTTCTTCGTTTTCTTCTCTATTCTTTTCCTTCGTTTTCTTCTTTCTTTTCTTCTCTCATCTTTTTTCTTTTTTTGCTTCTTCTTTCTTTCGTTCCTTTTTTTTCTTCTTTCTTCGTTTTCTTCTCTATTCTTTTCCTTCTCTTTTCTTCGTTTTCTTTTTTCTTCCTTCTCTTCTTCTTTTACTTATTTTGCTTCTTTCTTCTGAGTTCTAGAGTAACTGACCTAGGTGAAGGGTAACACTGATTACAAAAGCCCAGGGATGAGCACATAAAAATGGCCTTGTGCCGAACTTGGGGTGGTGCTCGACCAAGTAAATATCATATCTAGAATGCCTTTTTGAAAGACCTACCTTCTAAAGAAGTGCAGACAAAATGTTCTAAAACCCATTCAACAAGATGAAAACTTGGATAAGTGATAAATGTTGCTTTTCTTCACCCTTCTTTTTAATCTTTTTCCTCTTTAAAGTAAGTGAAGAATACAATTGCTAAACAAAATACTGTATTTACTTTACTTTATAAAAAGTAAAAAATTCACCTGTAGATCTCAGTTATGGATAGATAACGATCTACTTGAAGCTCTTTGAGCTGGTGATGGTAGTTCAGCTTAGAGACTAAATCAAGTTAGAGGTAATTCCATGTTACTGTTACTTTGTTACACATTTTTGGTCGATTCCTTGCATCATCTTCAAAATGCTTTGGGAGGTCGGTTTGGCCAAGTGGATAGGCAGCTGGTTTTTGGAATCGTAGAAGCAAGAAACGGATCCGGCTGTTGTATGTTTGTAACTTGTTTAGTTTAGCTACGAGGTATCACTCTCCTCTCCCTCCCAAAAGGATAGAGTACTTTGAATAAAAAAAGATAGTCACTCGCAAGCGAGTCGCTGGTGATCCTGACTAGCAGTAGACTCGTATTTGCGTAGCCATCCTGATGAGCCATGAATGGCAAAACAGGCCTGTTGACGGATTGCAATATTTTATATATATATATATATATGTACCGTGGTCGTTTAAGGATTAGTGGTTAGGACCTCACCAAAAATAACTCAGGAAACTCGGTTTTTTCAGATTTACAACTTTTATTTCTGTCGGGTGCAATCGTTAGTGTGTGTGCGTGAGTTGATGTCTGTGCGTCTGTAATATGGCTGATGTGTCAAAATTCGCCCGACTGCTGTACTGTGGTGGACAATCAGTTGGGTAGGTGGTGTTGGTGGGGGAGGCTAGGAACACGCATCTGTATAGCCACCGGCTGCGAGCTTCACTCTCTGTGAATCTCTCTCTGAATCTCTCTGTCTGAATCGAATTCTATTCCTCATATATATATACATTCCATTGTTTTTACAAAACAACATGTTTACATTCCTTAACTTTTGATTTATCAAAATTAAGAGAATGTTTTGGATTGTTAAACACTGGAATGTCGAATTCAATATATTGTTTAATTTTCGATTAAACTCCACACCTGCCAACACCCCTCACATTCGACCTTCACTGGTCGGTCGGTAATTTAAAGGCTGAAGCCTTATAATATTACACATCTATATTAAAAGCAAAATGAAATTGTGTAAACATGCAAGTATCAATAATATCAGGAAAGATTTACTTCAAGGAAGTTTTATAGCACTCATGTGGTTAACATGATCTATGTATAGATGTTTTGCGGACTGTTGTCCTCATCTTCATAGTAGATGGTTTCATCACTTTTTGGCCAACTCATCGTCTGGTCTTCATCAGATGATTAACCACGACACTGGATAGGAGTGCTGAGTCTTGTAACTATATCCCAAGTAATCACTGCCTTCTATAGTTGTCTTGTCTTGTCACGTTTTGGCCAACTCAACTTCTGGCCTGCTTGGGTAAGAATTGAAATCGCTATCTTCTAATAATGCTGACCTGAAACGAGAGGCTCAACACCTCTATCCACTGTCACAGACCCTGAAGGGCGATCAAGGTTGGATTTTACTGTCTTATAAATCCAATTATTTCACTCTTTCATCTGGTCTTCCATAGTTGGGTCTGTACCAAATTTGTAATTGTATTTATTTGAACATTTCTTTGAGATGAGGCTTCATAATCTATGTATTCATTTTTTTGAAGATTGTTCTCATCTTTATCATTTTTGATGAGGGTAACAGTCTGCAAGAAATTAATGCATAGATTATGAAGCCTAATCTCAAAGAATTTCAGAATAAATACAATAGTTGATGTGATTTTGTTTTTTATATAAACCCATATGCTGCTTTTAATCATTAGGCGAGTGACTAAGATATTTTTATAGATGTTTTTTTATTTGGAATTGCAATCTTTTAAAAATTAGGTTTATTGCAAGTACCAATTTTCTTTTCTAATTAAAGGTCAGATGATGATGAACTTGCAGATGAAATTGATGAATCGGATATCAACAAAATTCTGATTGTTACACAAACACCGCCTGCTCTTCGTAAGCATCCTGGAGGTGATCGTACTAATGAAACAACCTCTCGTGTGAAAGTTAACACCGAATGCTACCACATCATCAATGATGGGCTGCGTTACTATGAGCAATTGTGTTGGGATGATAATTTGCTGGTAAGGCGTTTGTTTTTAAATATTTTCACATTAAAGTTTTATGGGTTGGCTGAATAGTAAACAGGCTAACCATTAGGGCTGTGACAATATGCTTTTATTAAAGAATATTCTTGTCACAATCCTAATAAAATTATTTCATTTTTGGTATTTTCCGTTTTTATGAAAATAGCAGTTTCTTACTGCCTACCAATTTCTATGACAACCCAAAGAATTTCAATTGCTTGTGAATCTCTAATAAAGTACAGAAAGTATTTAATTCCTATCATCTTGAACCATTTAACTTGAATAACATTAACTTGAACAGGTGGATCCTATTTATGCCTTAATATTTCTATTTTGTCTTGGCCATCAAAATAAATACCATAATAAATAAATACCAAAATAATTGTAATAGCTTGGATACCAAGCCACATTGGTATTCCCGGAAACAAAAAAGCAGACCAACTAGCAAAAGAAGCCACACATGACCAAATAATAGAAATAAAAATTCCATACACAGAGACCTATAAAGAAAAATTATAAAATACCAAAAAATAAATGGCAAACAGAGTGGAACACACTTAACAAAAATAAATTGCACAAACATCAACCAAAAATAAAAGAAATCCAAGGGATACTAAAGAAATGAAGAGAATAGATCATACTAAATAGAATCCGAATCGGACATACAAAACTAATCCACTCATACCTAATGGAAGCTACAAAATGCACAAGCTGTAATCAGCAGTTAAGAGTAAAACACATTCTAACAATGTAAAACGTACAAAAACATTTTAAAAAAAATACTTCAAAGCAACAAATATCAGCAAAGTATTCCAAAAATGAAAACCTTACCAAATTATACAATATTTAAAAGAAACATAACTTCTAGATCAAACAAACAAAATAAAAATATCCAATAAAACAAATAACAATTTAATCAACTGTAGACTAGAAACATGAATAGAATAAAACAAACATAAACAAAATACCATACTGGCATTAAATGACCCAAAAGTGGTTGATATGCTGTTAAACCTCAAATCAATCAATCAATCAATCAAACCCTCCCCCGTTGGTTTTTGTGGTACTTTGCATTGTCCATTACAATAAGAGTTCTGGATATATTTCTCTATAAAAGTACAATATTTCTTTCACCCATTCAACAAATTATTCATGATCAAACCTGCTACAGTAATCTTTCATTTTTTCTTTCATACTCTAAAAAGATCTAACATGTCCATCAGTAATTCTACTTGTTTGCTGTTCATCCAATTGTTAATCTTTTGGAATATTGTGATTGCAGCAAAGAAACAATAGTGCTGTTCTTTGTAGCATGGCATGGTTATATGGTCTTGCATGTCACTTGGGTCATACCTTTATTTACTTTCATAATTTGCCTAATACATTGGTCATACTTTTGCAAAATTTTTAAGATGGTTATTTTTACTTTTTTTTTTATTTTCTGTACATTAGAAATCTTACTATATATCATACAACTCAGAATTCATTAATATTTTGCAATTATTAATTTCCCCTTTTGCTGCAACCTTGTTATACTTTTTAATGCATTTTTCAATGCAGAATTATTGCTTTTGCATTTGGAAACTGGGTTTTGTTTTTCAATTTCCTGTTATTAGCTTTGTGCCTAATAAATAATTCTGTATGTATTCTTAATAGTTTGTTGTGTCTTAGCAATGTTAGTTTTGATCTGTTGAATAGCTTACACTAAGAGTTTTTTTAACTTTATACTCCTAAGCCTGTAATTAGTTTTTAAGACGCTGGAATGGTAAATATTTAGAAAATTTACAACTACATTTAAAGTCTGTTTATAGTTTCTTCATTTGTAAGATAGGAAATAACTGTTTCTAAAAATTGTTCATTTATCAAAACAAAAACCATGCAGCAAATTGTCAAATTTTGGTCTATAAAAAAAATGGAGAAAAATTTACCAGTTAAAAGAAAAAAAATAGTACTTATGTTATGAATGTTATTGTTTATATTTAAAAAAATTTTTTTCTATTTTTTGAAATCCTTAAGATTAGGTATGATGAATTTTAAAGTATTAATCTGGCTATTCTCCTTATCCATGCTACTTTCTTTTTCACAACTTTTTGATCGAATTACCTTTCAGTATTCCTCAGGTGTTGACTCCTATTGTTTTTAGATCTATCTTTATTATATATCTTTTTTTTTTTAATTTAGTGTTGGTTTAATGGTTTAACATAATTTTTATTTATTTTCTTTCTTTTTTAATCATCTTTAATTCTGAAGAATGACTTTAAAGAGTACAAAACATTGAATTTGATTAGCAAAGAGGAATTTGAGAGTCTTGTACCAAGCTGGCCAAATTATTCCTACCAAGAAATACCACCACCACCACCACCACCATCACATGGTATTTATTTGTTTATTTTTTCTTAAAGCTGTATATCTATAGGAGATTGGAAACGTTCTAAGGTGGGGATTTGCTTTCACTGCAAATTAATACAGGAGTTATAGAAAACTTTAAATCACAATTAATTTAATTCAGTCTTGATAGATATGATTTTTTTTCACACACAAAAAAATTTATTTTGAAGAATTGGAAATGTCCTATTATATTTAACCTTTCTTAGATTACTAAAAGCCTATCTGTTTTTTTTTTTTTCCATTACAAACTTGAATTTCTTTTTTTAAATTCCTGTAAAAGAAAATTTTTTTATGGGTAAGTCAGTAACCCTATTGAAACATAAATATCACAGCAAAAACATCATTTTTTTCTTCAATATCTACACTTACTTATGTGTATAAGTTTTTATTTCAACAATTGTTTTTTAGAATACAAATGTTGAATTTTATGTAACTAATCTAAAAATGTCCTAATATGCATATGTGTATCTAATGTAAGAGAGAACTCTTATTTCTTTTTCAGTTAACTAAATATCAAATTAATTTTTTCTGAAAGCAATCTGCATTTTTATCTTTTTTAAACTATTTCAAAACCAAGTTAAACCTTTTTTTCTATAATATATTTGCTCAGATGTAAATCTGTTATTCATAAAAACAATTATTTTAATTCCAGAAATACGTACACCATCACCACCCTTGTTTCAACCACAGACAGAATTATCACTATCTTTACCAACATATGTACCTGATACACCAGGTAGTAGAGAATGTCCTCGCACGCCAAAATGTGTCCTAAATGATAAACCAAGATTTTATCCTGTTGTCAAAGATTCCAGTCGACCACCAGATCCTCAGGTATGAACCAAAAGCATGCTATTTTTTTCTTTTTCAATTAGTATCAACTTATAAATAGCAATGCTACTTTTTTATATTAAATATTTATTTTTTTACAAATTCAAAAATAGAAATTAAATTTCATATAGTAAATACCTCTAAGACAAACTAAACTGATTTTATTTTAAAATTTTTGTTTTATAGACCCCTCGAAAACAAAAAACTAAATATAGCAGTAACCCTCCAATTGAAAGCCATGTTGGCTGGGTAATGGATTCCAAAGAGCATAAACCAAGATCTAGACACAGCTCCAGTTCATATTCACAAAGGTATGTTTCATTGCCACTATTACCTTATTTGTAATTTTTTTTATATGTAAAACTTATTTTATTGAGTTAATCTAATCTTGTGGAATTTTTCTTTTAATTTATGTAATTTTGACTGAAGTCATTTTCATATAAAATTTTTTATGTTTAATTCTTTTATGAAACCAATGACTGTTTAAAAAATATTATCTTTAACGATTGAAAAGGGATAGACCTACATATACACATGTTCACTCATATGCATGAAACCATGACCAAATTTTACATATATTTTAAAGGATGATTTTACATGAATGTTATTCCAGTTAGAAGAGAAAATGGTCAAAGACTGATTTAAATATATTACAATTAATTGTTTGGATTCCACTGTAACTTATGAGATGACATTGAGCTCTCTGCAATTTGAAAATAGATGGTGACTCTAGTCAATGCTTATAGAGTATTGCCCCATTTGATTGTCCTCTATAGTCATATCTTATACAAAAAAAAATTACATATTTGCCAACATGCATCACACCATTAAAAAAAAAAAAAAGAATTGTCAACCATTGACTAAATTCTAACATGGTCTTATTGTCCAATGTTTTTTTTAGTGATTTATGATTTACAAGTATGTATGGTCATTAAAAAAAAAAAAACTGGTTTTGCAAATGATTTAGTAGTTTATCTTTTAAATATTTCATTTTTTTTTTTTTTTATTCACACATAATTTTATAGATTTAGTTTGAAATGAATTAACAAAAGAAATATTCTACTCAGTTATTGAAAATCTAGTTTGTATGACCAGGTTTTTAATGATTAAGAGCAGAAAATAAAAATTTTGTACAGTCAGTACAACATCAGAATTTTAAGTAGCCTTTAATCTTCAGAACATAACGTGTGTAAATATATATATATATAAACACACACACGATTTTTATTATATAGTATAGATTAGCAAGCAAAAGAAAAAATAAATTTGGCCTTTGTAATTTTGAATGCTGTTTCCTTGATTTATGATTGTTGTTTTATGTTTATTTTTAGCCCCTCTGATAATATGCTATCTACAAGTTATGGCAGTGTACCGCAAACATTCCCTCATTTTCAACATCCCTCATATGAACTGCTGAAAGAAAATAATTTTGTCTGGATAGTTTATCACAAGTATCATGCAAAGTGTCTTAAAGGTAAGTTTTAAATATATATGCTTGCTTATAAATGATCTCTTGATACTTGTAATAGTTACACAAAAGTAATTTTTCAGTATATTCTCGATTTCTTCTGTTTGTTTTTACTCTGGGTATATATTAGAAAAACTAATGGTTTACATGAAAACTTAGTACAATAGTTACCACATTACAATGACTATTGTAACACATTGATTTTGCACAGGTTTGAAAAAAGTATCTAACTCTTGCTTTATTTTATTGGACAGATTATCAACAAATTTCATTTTTGTTGACATAAATTTAAGTAGCTTTTTATGAAAATATTCATACTGAATGCTTTTGGAAAATATAGATGTTGGAGATATGAACACGTTCCAAATTTTGATTACTTCAGATTCAAATTTTAGTGCATTTGTGTAATTAAGATAACTAGGGAAAATCTGTGAAAACTAAGAATGATCACGATCAGAAACTTATTTAAATTTTTATTTTTTAATAGCTTATAATTCAAAATTAATGAAAATTTGAAAAAAAATGTTTAAGTAGTTTAAAGTTATTTTTTTTAACAATTTGTTTTTGTGTCAGTTTGTATTAGAATGTATGTATTAGAAATAATTTGATGTGTATGTATTAGAAATAGTTTGATGTGAATGTATTAGAAATAGTTTGATGTGTATGTATTAGAAATAGTTTGATGTGTATGTATGTATTAGAAATAGTTTGATGTGTATGTATGTATTAGAAATAGTTTATGTGTATAAATATATAAACATTTAGATTGAAAAAGTTATAGATACAAAATAGAAGTGTCTGATAAAAAAGTAGTTTTTGATTCTAAAATATTTTCAATGAAGTTATTAATGAGTACAAAAAAATATTAAAACTAGATAAGTCAGAAATTAAAAAAAAAATACTGATTTTTTTTCAATTACTTTATTTTGTAAGTATATCTAGGGCCACAAAAATTGATCTGGCAAATAATATACACATACTTACACATGCACATCCATGCAAAATAAATGACATTGATAATTTTCTTTACATTTTTACTATTACCCATTTTATTATAGTCCAACATAATCTTATATACCAAAATATGAGTTGTCATTTTTTTTTTATCAATTTCAATTGATATTTAACAGATTATTTCCCTTAATTTTGTGCTGCGGAGTAAAAAAAGTGTTGGAATTGAATGTTAGTCGATTTAGACACAGCCTAGTCATCCTCATGGAAACCGAATATAAGCATCTAGTTAACAATAGGCAAAACCTTTGTCAATTAGGGTGGTTCTAAAAGTAATGCTTCCTTTTTTTTTTTTCCCTAACTTTTAACTCAAAAAGTTGAAGACTTACAAAGACTGGATTGGTATCATTAAAATGAATGACCTTATTTATTTAATAGTCACCACCATTCTCAATGCACTTTGGCTAGTGATGAACCTGTGCATGGGCATCCAGAGTGTGCTTTGTCACTCAAATCAGTCGCCATTATGATATCGATGAACTCTTTCTTAACTGTGCTGACACCATCTGCATCAGCTTTGTAACCATTCAACAAGTGATAGTTCAATTCTTTCTGCTTTAAGAAATTCAATGGTGCACGTCTATAACAGGTTGCTTTCTTAGACTCACACATCAATACTTGCAACGTGGTCATGAATATGGAAGGTATTACTTTTGGGATGTCCCTTGCGTGTTTGTATTAAATATATAGCGAAAAAAGATGCTTGACCTTTGACTTTAAAAAATTGTGTGCACTATCACTGAGTGGGGGACCATCATAATGCCAGATTTGGTCAGGATCAGTGCAGTGCTTTAGGCTGTAGGAGAGTATATATACATAGGCTTGATCTTGAAAAATGGTGTGCACAATCCATAAATGGGGGACCATAATCCTGCAAAGTTTGGTAATGATCGGTTCAGTGGTTTCGACTGTAGGAGAGTGTATGTATGTATGTATATATATATATATATATATAGGCTTGACCTTGAAAATTTCTATGCATCATCTCTAAGTGGGGAACCATCATGCCAGATTTGGTCATGATTGGTCTAGTGGTTTGGACTGTAGGAAAGTATACATAAATAGGC
>JAYKTE010477183.1:0-10139 GCA_036873565.1 Xipholeptos notoides | reverse complement strand
GTATTCCTTAAAATATAAATATTGAGCACTCTACTTTGCAATTCAGCTAATACACTGTTTTCTACCCACTCTGAAAGTGTGGATATTGCCAAACCTCATATATATATATATATATATATATATATTGTGTACAAAAACGTTTTATGGTATTAAGCGGTTGTTAAGGTTGATATTGCTTAATACATAGAAACCCGATCAAATGCTATATAACATGAGACTTATTGTTGATAAAAGGTTATTGTTTTCCAGGCAGGTTTTAACAATACAATGTTATTTTTAACCTCATCATGCCACTGGCCTCCATTCTTTCAAGAATTGGTTAGCCTCAGTCTCCAAAAAGCCATTGCATAAACATTAATTATCCTGAAAAATAACTTGGGCGTAGATATTCAACCGATTTCAAGCGATAATTATTTCTTTAATGTGTATGACATTAAGAACGACAGGGACGTCCTTTTCTGACTCTCGTTTGATAGTCTGTCTGTTGAAGACCGTTTCCCAGCTTAGAGCATGTTAAATAACTTTGTGACATTATCTGATCTTATTTTCTACGAGTTAGGCCCCGAAATAACAACGCCTAAAACTGTTCATTTGACTCATGGCGAAATCCCAATGTTTTCTCCCATTCTGATCTGAGAGAGCAACAATAAATTAAAATATTCAGGGAAATTTGATGCCTCTTTTCAAGACGTTAATGAGCTTAATAGCTTCTAAACTTTTATATTTGTCAGCAGTTATCAAACAAAACCCAGTTTTTAGCCCGGCTTCCATTCTGTTTGCTTACTTATCAAAAACAAATACACAATATTTGCATATTTATCACCAGGGCCGACCTTATACCACTGCAACCTATTCGGCTGCAGTGGGCCCGTACTTCCAAAGGCCCTGCAGCGCTAATTTTAGGTGTACATTATTATATTAAACCATTATAAATTATAATTATGTATATGTCAGCGTGTTTATTCCTGGTTTTTTATGTTTTGACAGGGCTTTTCGATCTATTACGTCGTTGTTGCATTTAATTAAGACAAGTAAATAAAATTGAAAAAAAAATATTCTTAATAATTTAATTTTAATGGTCTATTCTTTCTTGATTTTTTACTAAGTAAAAAAATTAATGAAATGTAAAGGCGAATTTATTTTCTATTACAAAATTTTAATTTTCAGTTATTATCATTATCCCTGCCCAGACTGGGCCCCGAGCAAACCACTACGCATGGACCCCGTAATAGTTTATCACCACCACCACGTTGATCGTACTTGATATGACTCACTGTCATATCACCTAAGTTAAGCATCGTCAAGACTGTTCAGTACTTAGATAGGTGACCACCGACGAATGACCAGATATCGTAACAAATAGACCGGTCCTTGGCTCTTGGCATGAACAGAGGCAGTTGAATCGACCCAGGACTTCAGATTGAGTGACTAGCTTTCCCCTTCTCACTATTATGCTCTAATTTTTTTTTTACTGACCAGCCAGGTGAGTAGTACAGAAGCAGTAAAAATATCCCCGAGATAAAGTTACTCGCTTGAGAGAGAAGAGGGTGCCTTATAATTCTCTTAGCGCTCTATACACTACAGGAGGACTGATAAGAGCCTGGAGGGACATAGAAAAGGCTTCCTACCCAACAGACAGACAGACAGACAGACAGCAATAAAAACGTCCTCGAGATAAAGTTACTCTATGGGACGAGTATTAGAAGTCCCTGAGATGGTGTAGAACTCTACTACCTACAGAAAAAAATGATTTGAGCCAGAAGGGATGTAGCAAAGACTTTCTGTCCTAGAGGCAGACAACAGTAAGATCGTCCTCGAGATCGAATTACGCCCTTGGTGGAGTACTAGAATTTTCTGAAATGGCGTAAACCTCGATCAACTACTAGAGAAATTATTTTATCCTTAAAGGATGAAGAAAAGACTTCTTGCTCAGCAGAGAAACCCCACATTTGTATCAAATGCACTTTGGTTGGAGTTTTTAAGGAATTAAGTACAAGCATTAACCATTTTCTAAAGAAACTTTATTTATTTTGTCTACATATTCATTGAGTCCCAGTAGTTGGTTCTTAAAACTTACCAGCAAGGCATGCAGCTGGCTAGTGAAAAACTATTTTAGCGACTGAGGACGACTAGAAGTTGGTCAGGTAGAGATGGGACAGAGAGAGGGGAGCAGAGATAGAGAGGAGAAAGGGGAGAGAGAGAAAACGGAAGAGTTTTTTGGAGTAGGAAAAACATGGAATTTTGGGGTTCTCACTTGTGATTCAGGTAGAAACGTGTAGGAGAAGAACAACGTTCTTAAGTAGGTGTATAGCAGTATGAAATAAAGTGGCCTAATTATTTCTTTTTGTCTTGTCCAGTGCCACCCCCACTCCATTACAGTTTACTTGTTTCTTTGTTTTTATTTTACTTTATGAAATTACTATATTTCAATAGGATTTTCAAGAGTTATTTTTATTTTTCTATTTTACCAGCAGTGTGTCTTTACCATTTGCAATCCCGTAGGCGATACAAATCAATATTTTAATAGGTGAATTTTTCCAACGTATAAAATGATTATTTCTAGATTTGATAAAATTGTATTTCTGACGATTTTTTTTATCGATTTTTCCAAAAATTAAAATAGATGTACCAGATAACATTTTATTATTACGAGATTCAACCAGATCCGAATGTGACCCAAATTCGACATTTGATACCACTTTGCATTTAAGCTGTGTACATAAAGTTTTCCCATTGATGCAATTGAAAGCAAAGAACGGGAAAACAGTAGGCAATGGTGGGGTCAGTTGAAATAATTCTACAATAAAAAACAATGAAAGACAGACAAATTATAAAAGTAAATAAATAACATTTAAAAGTTTAATTTCGACGACTTCTGATTACTGTCAATATCTAAATTATTTAATTTTTCATTTTCGTTTTAGTTCGTTTTGTACTAGCATGCTCGTGCCGTCAAAAATGACGACATTAAAATGTTAGTAATATCATAAAAAGCATAGTAAAGTTGTATAAATAAATAACATTTGAATGACCTAAAAATAAAAATAATGTGTGTGGCACGGTACATACCAATAAATAAATACACGTCGATTATTATTATTATTATTATTATTATTATTATTATTATTAATAATAATAATAATTCTCACACCGGTCACACGCATCACTTGCTTTTCGTGACGAGTGGTTTTCACTGAAGCCAGAATGACAACAAGTCTCCTTGTGATGCTCCATCAGAATCCTCCTCATCCACTTCTCCTCGGGCTACCTCAACCTCTCACACCTGGGATCAGCAGAATCTAGATTCTGCCAACACCTGGTAGTGCATTATTATTATTATTATTATTATTATTATTATTATTATTATTATTAATCATTATCATCATCATCATCATCCCCATTGTGATTATTACTGCCTTTGTTTATCTATCAATCCTTTTTTTTTTTTTTTTTTTGTAGCCAAGTTATCGAGTAGCCATCCGTACAGAAGGAATGATTGAGGATCTTGTCAAGAATCTTAAAAGTACCAATGAAGAATTAGTGATGTATTGCGCTTTTGCCATTTTCAAGGTAGGAAAAAAATGATAATTTTTGTATTTAAAGTTTAACTTAACTTCTGTGATCTGGCGGGAACCAAACATGACTTGATCGTACTGGCCTAACTGTGGGTTGAAAGTGTTGGTGGTGCGCTTGGCAAACTACTAAAGCAAACGAAAAACCCTCAACATCTTATTTTATTAACAGTCTTTGCTTTATTTTTATATTAGATTATTTTAATTAATCATTAATAGTTTATTATAATAATTTCATATTAGAAATGTTTAATTCTGTTATTAAAAGCCTTTGCTGTTATATATATTATTACCACCCTTTGTTTTGTTTTTTATCAACAGACTTTGTTTCTGTTATAATGATTGGAAATGAATACATTTGTTTGAAAGAATTATACCACCCAATCGGTTTTCCTCTTTTGTAGTACATTTAATTGCTATAACAGATCTGTATCTAATATATGTGATAGATACGAAAGTCGTTCCAAAGGTTATGCCACCTATATTTTTAAAGTTGTTTTTTAAAAATTGAAGAGCTACTAAGACAGAAATGTTACCATTAGAACGAGCGAACTTTTGTGCTCCACAATTTATTTTTCTACCTAGTCACCACCATTCTGAATGCATTTTTGCCAGCGATGAATGAGGTGGTCCATTTTTGCATCCGGGGTGCGCTTTGTCACTCACACCTCTGTCATCACTCTGAAATCAACGAACCCATCACCTAACTGTGCTGACATCAACTGCATCAGCTTTGTAAATGTTCAACAGTTGGTGAATGTTAATCAGTTCATTTTTTGGGGGGAGATGGAGGATCATTTTAGATTTTTTATTCTGTGACATACGCTCCGCGTGAAAGAACAAAAATAGGCAAACGAATGTTAATTCTACTCTGAACATCATACTATTTTTCTCCAAGCAGAGATGCTGCACATTTTTTAGAATTATATTTTAGCAACACAATCTTTAATAAAACCATCTTTGATACAGTGAATATTGTCGAAGGGAATAAAAGGCTGAATTGTAAATTGTTCAGATTTTGGGATAAAGCTAGCCAAAATTTCAACACCCGAGTTGTAGATTAAGATTGAAACAACCAGTTAATTAATGCAACTAAACCTCGCTTGGGGAAGGTTACAGAAAAATTTCTTATAATTTTGAGAACAATATTTTCAAACATTTCCCCCCACTGCTTTTATAGAATATCAACAGTGATTTTTGGGGGCCACTGACAAGTCAGATTAAGTGCTTTATTTCACATTTTTTAATCCTATATTCTTTCTGTGTACCTTTATTGCAGTGTGCTGAAGACAAGGAAACTCGCGATTTGGTGAGAGAATACTCTGGTTTGGCTCCATTGGTCGCCATTTTGACCTCTACAAATACAGAATTGTTAGCTGCAGCCACGGGTGCCATTTGGAAATGTGCCATTAGTCTCGAAAACCTTGTTCAATTCCGTGAATTAAGTACCATCGAACAGTTGGTCGGATTACTTAGTAACCGTCCCGAAAAAGTAAGAAGGTGTTTATCTTACTAGCAGTATTACCTGGCTTTGCTCGGGCGTTGCTTTAATACTCTTTATGTATTCATTTTCATCTGTGATTTTCGTAATTCTATTATTTTTTCTTTCTAAAAAAACTAACGTAATTTTTTGAAAACCGAAAATTATTTTAGTAAACTGCAGTTATATTAACATCCCAATGACCAACTTAGGTCAAAACCTACGGGTCTGGAACGATCCAATTCCTCGAGTTTAACCCTTTATATATTCTAGAAATATCGCCCAGCCTTCCTCGGTCACTGGAGATTTCCTTCATGCTCCTTTTGCACTGTTTTTGTAATTTCGAGATTTTTTGGGTGGGGGAAATTCCAAGATTTCTTTTGTAATTCCAAGTATTGTTTTTTTACTAAAAAATAATCTACTTTTATCCTTCAAATGAATTACATGGTAATTTATATCTATTTTCTATAATTCCAAATTTAGACCTAAGCAGCTATTTTTCCGACTGAAAATCAATTAAAAAGTTTTCCCCAGATTCAAATACCCCATACATCAAATTCCAAGTCTTTAGACCAAAAATTGACAGAGTAGTTTGTTAGAGATCGAAACGGTCCAATCTTTCAATTTTGACCCCTTTGCATTTTTTTCATTTCGGCAGAAAACAGATTAAAAAAAATTCCCATGTCTGAATACCTCAAGCATCGAATTCCAAGTCTCTAGATAAAAATTTGACAGAGTAGTTTGGTAGAGAACTACTTGACCTTACACAGACACACACACACACTCTCTCTCTCTCTCTCTCTAACACACACACATACGATCACACACACGTGCACACACATACGCGTGCACACACACGCGCACACACACGCGCACACACACACACACACACATATATCAGCCGCAGTCAACACATGAAACTAGCACATATCAATGAACAATACTGGACTCTCTTTTTATTACCTTCCTAGCAACATAGACTGCCTTTCTTTCTCTCTCACACTTCCTATCTACCTCTGTATACGGACAACTATATTTTTGTATGAGAAAATGATTCCTTGTTTTTACTAAAATAAACAAAGGTTTATTTTACATTATTTGTAGTGTATTTCTTTTTCATTTATTGTTGGGGAATAACACGTTTAACACCCACAATGTATATATACATAAACCCTAGGGTCTCTGTATGTCTGAAACTTACCTGCCAAGTGTTACCCTACCAGGGGCAAAGCTTCCAAAGGTATCGCTCTCTGGGGCCATGGGGACTCGCAGGCGTTGGTGGTGGTGGTGGTTGTGGTGCCATAAGATTTGGCAGTGGACAGTGCTCTGTAAGGGTTGTTGTTAGTGTATGGGATTGTTTTTTGGTTGTCTATCATTTGTTGAAGATGATTTGTTTCTTATATTTTCTTGCTTGATTTTTTTTAACACAGGTACTGATAAATGTGGTCGGTGCCCTTGGTGAACTTGCCAGAGATCCTCCGAACAGACAGACAATCCGAAAATCTGCCGGTATCATCCCGCTAGTGAACCTTTTGACGGGAACCAATCAGGCTTTGTTGATCAACGTGACGAAGGCGGTCGGCCAGTGTGCAGAGGAAGTAGAAAGCATGGCGTAAGATAAAGCCTAGTTTGTTCAATCTACATTACGAACACTAGTGGGGGTGTCGACTTGGGTCACCGGATAGGCAATCGGACTTCAGAGTCGTAGTACGCAAGTTCAAATCCCTGTCGTTCTATGTAAGTTCACATTTGGACTGATGCCCTTGGGAGAGGTATGAATCCCCGCTTTCCATCCCGATATGGGTTAAATAGTACATATTGTGTTATTCAAAAAAGCTACATGTGGGCAAAAGAACGTTTATAAAAAACGATCGTTCTCAGCATTAAATAACCTAAAATGGTTAATATGCAAAAAATTATGGTTTTCGGCATGACTTAAAAAGGTTGATATACAAAAAATGATAGTTCTCGGCATTAAACCACTTAAATAGGTTGATATGCGTAAAAAACACAAACAAATGAAACACAAACAAACGAACACAAGTGGATAGACAGTCGGACATCAGAAAATGTAAGACACGGGTTCGAATCCCAGTCGTTCAATTTGCGTTTATCATTGGACTAATACTCCTGGAAAAGTTATGAATACCCACATTCCCTCGAGCTATGGATTAAATAGTGCATTGTCTGTTATTAAAAATAATTTAATTAAAAAAACTACGTGTTGGCAAAAAAAAGCATTTATCAAATTAAGTGGCTTAAAAGGTTTATATGCCGTAAAACAAAACAAACAAATGAACCAGTATTTCTAACCTGATTTGACCGCATTGACTACTGATCACGACAAGGGCTACTGACCGGCCTATTTGTTACCGTATTTGGCATTCCTAAGTGGTCACCCAACTATTGTTTGGCTCCGATGATCTGATGAGAACCAGTGATTTTACCGAACAAGTAGGTGATTAAATGAAATACTTTTTTCAGAATAAATTTTCGTGTTGAATTAATCTTCCTTTGTACAAATTATCTTTAGATACATAAATGGGGCGACTTTATACAAGTAGCCTTTTCCTAGGCAACACTTTTAATACTCTTTATGCAGTCGGTGATGAGTAAATCTTTGTGCCATTCGACCTGACACTTAACTTGGTCATCTTAAGAACGATTCTCTCGGCTTTAAGTGATTCAAGTGTTTTTTCCTGTCTTTGTAGAATCATTGAGTATTTGGATGGGGTTCGCCTTCTCTGGTCCCTTTTGAAAAACCCAAACCCCGAGGTTGTCGCTAGCGCAGCATGGGCGATATGCCCTTGTATTCAGAATGCAAAAGTAAGCCATTTTTTTTTCTCTTGCCGTTGTTAATTTATTTGTTTCTTTCTTTCTTTGTTCAGCTTCTTTTCACCCTTTTTATCCTGTAGGTGATAGGGTTCTTCGATATCTCAGAGAATTCTAAGAGGCCCAGTCATCACCCAATGGGGTAACTCTATCTGTGGGACGTTTAGCAGCTAAGCTGTGCAGCTCGTCTGATCAGTCGATGTGAGGGTGTTGGAATGTAGGGTGGGGAGAAAGGCTTAAATGGGGGTCTTCTATGGATTCGACTGCTCCTGTTCTAGTCAAGAGCCATTGACGGGTTTATTCATTATTGTTTCCTTCTTTCTTTGGCAGGAAATTTTTCTTCGCCCTTTTGGACTCAAAAAACCATTCTTCCTGTAGTTGATAGAGGTCTTTGTGGTAAGGTTAACCTGTTCAGTTGGTGTGCGAGGTAGGAGCTTAGGGTTGTGTAACGGAGAGTAAGAAGCATGTCGCTTAACTTGAAGTCCGAGGTGATTCGACTGTTCTTGTTCATACCAAGAGCCACCGACCTGTCTATTTGTTGTTGTTATTATTATTGTTTGTCTTTTCTCTTTTTTTTAATTATTCTTCTTTTTTCATGCTAACAGCGTTGCTCGAACAACTCATAAATTTTTAGGTATGCCCATATATATATGTATATATATATTCAAATTAAATTCTAACGTTAGGATTAAAAGCAAAATCTTACATGACTTATAATATAGTGCCAAATAACTGTTTAAATCTTATTTGATCTCAACAGTGACACGCACTGTTGTTTACATTCGCAACCCTAAGTGGGATTCGAAACTGCAGACCTTATAGTGTGAATCAAACGCTCTAACAACTGGCCCACGACACAATTATGCGTTAATGGTAATTTTTAAGGTTTTACTCTTAATCGTAGCCACTTTCTAGAAGCTGATTTTTTCGATTATCGATTTTCGATAATTATTGAAAGTATTCCGAGACAAAACCTATCTAAGAACACCCCCAGACGCATGAAGTACATATGTGTAAATTTTCAAGAAAATCCTACCGTCCATAGAGAAGGACAGACAACGTTCCTTTAAAAAAAAAAAAAATTTCTGTTTTTCTTTATTCGTTTTACTTCAACCTTCTTTCTTTTTCTTTTTTACTCCATTCTCTTTTGGGGATGTCCACTTTGGTCAGTGGATTAGCACTCACGCTTTGGAACTGTAATACGTGAGTTCAAATCCCAGTCGTTTCGTTACGTTCACATTCGGGCTAATACCTTTGGATAATGTATGAATCTCCATATTCCCTCCAGGTATGGATTAAATAGTACAAATTGTGTGATTCAAAGACAATGTGATGAAAAAAAATTATAAAATGACCGACAATTTTGATATGCCGTAAAGCAAATTCATCAATCTCTTTTGTATAGCTTCTTCCCTTTTCTCTCTGTTGCTTACTTAAAATTTAACATATGGGATATTCAGGCATAGAGAAAACTTTTTAATCAGTTTTCAGCGGAAAAAACGAGGCTAAGGGGTCAAAGTTGAAAGGTATAGCCGGGCAATACTTCTAGTATTTTATAAATAAACTGGCAGATTAACCCAGCGTTACCCGGGTTCTGGACTACTGAATCAACAGTTACATAACTTTAAAGAATTTATTGAATCTATGTATCGGATGCACCTTGCGTTGCCCAGGTGTAGGATTAAAGATCCCAGGTTCAATTACCTATGTCTAAAATGTCAAGTATTTAGACTCAAAATTGGCGAAATATTTGGTAAGAAGCGCAAAGGTCAATTTTTTTAACTTTGACCCCTTACCGGGTAAATTTCCGGGCCAAAACCGATTTAAAAATTTTCTCCGTGTCTGAATACTCCTAATGTTAAATCTCAAGTATGTAGGCCGAAAATTGACGGAGAAGTTTGGTAGGCAAATGTACACAGACAGACAGATACACAGACAGACAGAGACATTTTCACTTTTATAGATATATATAGATATAGATAGATGAATAAATAAATAAAAATCACTAAAGAAAAACAGGCCATAAGTCATTCAAAAAAATATAAATAATCAAGTTTGATAACTATTGCATTTGATTTAAAAATTGAATGCAAGAGTTATCAAACTTTTTTGGACTTCGAAACAAATATATATATAAAACCACTACGGCTATTATTATGTTGAAGATTATTTTTATTCTTATTTTACTCTCTCTCTCTCTCTCTCTCTCTCTCTCTCTCTCTCTCTCTCTCTCTCTCTCTCTCTCTCTCTCTCTC
>JAYKTE010477182.1:0-19057 GCA_036873565.1 Xipholeptos notoides | reverse complement strand
GAGAACAATCATTTTTGGTTAGTTTTTGTACACACAGTTTTTTTAAAGAATTTAAAAAAAAAAAATATAATGACCACAACGTGTTAAAAACAATGACTACGGATCTATGTTGATTCATTAATTTCACTTTGGTAAACTATGGATCACAATATATCGAAATACGCACTAAATACGCACTAAATTACTCATAAAACCTTCATTTTTAGTTGTTTATTCCTGAAATATATTTTTAATTTTGTTAAAATAGAATATGATTTAGAAAATTCTAAGTTTTCAGTTCATTCTTAAAAAAACAAATTTACTTGTGTAACAAAATTGTTTAATTTATAGAAATCCAATTTTCAACATGTGATCTCATATCCAAATATACGACTTTACTTCGGTTAATTGAAGGAATCATTATATACTTCCAATTTTCAAATCTATTTTCCCGAAATCCTTCAAGAATAGAATGAGCACTGATTTAAACAGCCATACCCCAAGTATTTATTCTAAACATTGGAATTTGTCTGGTTACACAGAGTATGCATAAATTATCATACATGTTTATGAATATTTTTTGAACAATTAATTAATTAAATTATACTGAGCGTAAAATAATAAGGTTTGTTATTGTTGCAATATTTTTTGTTATAATTAATTACTTTTGAAGTTCGTTTAAATTTGGAAGTTTGCATTTATAACCAACCAGGTGCTGAAATTGCCGTTATGCATATTATTTAATTTATTTTGATTCATTTTAGATTTTAGTTATTCCTCTTCTGTCACGTTTGAGAGAAGTGACTCTACTTATAGACACTTTTGTCGCTTTAACTTCTTAATCACTAATGAAAATTAAATCGTATTTACCCAAATTTTATTTTGAAAGCAAGGTTTAGATATCCCGTGAAAATTTTTTCCCATAATGAAATACAGGATTGTTTTAGCTGTATCTATTATTGAAATTATTATCATGTTGGGAATGATGTTATATAAACATTGCTGTTTGATTGATGAACTGGATTGTTTTACCAAACTTCTTATAAGCCTTTAGTCAAACTAGTCGGACATTTTATCCAGAGGATCATCATTCTTTATAAAGGTCTTTCGTTTGTTAACAGATTATTTGATTAGCATAAGATGCACTATTTAGTTCTTAGGTCTAGAGAATATGGAGATCAATATCGTTTCCAAAGGCAATTGGTTGATTGTGAACGTGGCGAAACAATTAGAATATAAACTCGCATATTATGACCTTAAAGTACTAGAGCTATACCTAGAAGACATTTCTGGCTCACTAAGGAAAATCTTGCGAACTATTCAAGTTTAGGGTTGATCCACACCAATGTCTGAATACAATGATACATGTGTATATACGTATATATTTATAATGTATATGTGTATATACATATATATAATGAAAATGATATCTCGACAGTATTATTATAAGTATATTATCTGCATTTTCTCAATAATGCTAATAAATAATTTGCATAGATATCTATTTCATTTTTATTTGAGATTATCAGAGCAACACAAAAATTGAATATACGATCTCGTTCTTAAGAGAAACCTCTTTATCAATTTAGCTACGACGCTCAACCATTATTCTTATAGAACTATTTATATTACCAGAGAACAACCTTATCTTGAACCATGTAATTAAATAAAGTTACATCGACTTCTGTTCGCATCTTCAGTGTTATCTTTACGACGTTTCAGTCGACATTCTTGTCAGCGTTCCCCGGGTGTTACTCGAATTCAGGAACTATCATGTCTTCCGATACATGCAGTATAATCGTTTATAAAAGTCTTAAGGTAATAGATTCCATTTTGACTGTTGGCAAAAAATGAGCCCCCCCCCCAAGAAAAAAAAAAGAAACCCCAAAAAGCTTAAAAACTTATATTGATTGACATAGTAGCTGATAAAGCGTAAAGGAAGTCAACAGTCTACCCATATAGAGTAAATAAAAGGTTAAAATCACGGCTCTGAAAAGGCTCCCAAGTGCAACATACATTTTCTCAAGTTCGAGTAATACTTGAAGCATGTAGAAGAGCACATCAGCCGCAGAATTTGAAGATTACTCTAAAGATTAGAGTAGAATTCATAATAACTTGAATAAAGAAAACAATCAAGACTCATCTAATAGAGTATGACCATTTAAATTTAACAAAAACCACCAAATCATTCAAATATCCACAGGATTAAACACGTAATGTCCACCCTAATTACGTATATGACTCTGTTAGAGAAACAAAGAGAAAGAAAGAGAAAAAGAAAAGTGTCTGTGTGTAAAATGTTAAAGAAAATCGAGGAGAGAGAATGGAAGAAATAAAGCAACCATATAGAAAAAGTGCATTTATCAAAAAAGTGCACCTACCTGTATGTACATGTGACCAATTTACACATAAAAGCGTGTGCAACAATAAAAACACAATCAAGTCATTATAAGAAACAATTCCGAGGCGACTCGATCTGTCAATCACGCCTCAGGCAAAAACCATTTTTCCTCGGGGCCAGAAAACAATCAAAGACTATTACGCGTCATTCGTTTTCTTTTCATTTCAATTCTTTCTTCCTTGCTAACTAAACTTCGGCTTCCTGTCGTGTTCCAATTAGAAAATTAAAACCATACAAAAACAATTCGCTGTCTCCATCCGCACTTTCCTCTATCCATCCCCAGGCAAAAGTAGTCCCCATCCTTCATCTCCACTCCCTCGTTCCCTTAACTTTTATCACCTAAAGCAAGTCTCCCTGTATTTCTCTACCTCTTCAGACCCATTCCTCTTCCTCGTTTACCGCCAAAAATTTTAAGAACTACCTGTCATTCATCTTCCTGTTCTGACGATTTCCGTTGCTGACGTCACATCAATACAATGGGCATTTTCCTTTTTTTTTTGGACATGATGCTTTATTCTGTCTTATATATCATTGTTTTTTACTGGCTAATTTGTTTTTCTTTCATTAAGAATAATTGATTAGATATCTTTCGGAAACAAATTTTTTCTACTAAAAGAAATAGCTTGTTTTTACATTTACATAATTTTTAAAAACACCTCCAACCATTTATTGCTGAAAAAAACAATTATTATAAGCGTATTATTTTTTCATGAACAGATTGATAGAAAAAATCGTACAATTAAACAAACTGATGCTTCATAAATTTTTATAGGTATTAGTCTGAAAGGAAGGGGAACGGCTGGGATTCGAAACCGTATAAAATGATTCAAATCTAAAAAACTGAACAGTTTCGCAATGGAGACATTAAAATTATGAGTGTTATCAAATGGTTTGATTTTTTCAACGTCACAAATAAACACTCATTATTATGAAATTGGATAAAATCCAACAAAATGAAAAAAAATACGTAGATATAAAAAACATTCAATTATCATTTAATAAAAAAATTTAATAAAATCATTGAAATTAAACTAAAGCGATAAGGTTTAAGTTCTCGTGTTCACCTTCAGGGTTTTAATAATTAATAGTTACATATGATTAAATTATGTGTATGTTACGAAAGTAAAAAATGTAAAATGGGTAAGAGAAAATAAAAGATTTTGCAATAAACCGTTAGTGGAGTCACATGCCAACACGTCATCGTATTTACAAAACAACGCTGTTTGAAAATAAAGGAGAAAGAACAGTTATAATAATTGAAAAGTGATAGTTGATAAATTGTATGAATTAAATGGATTTAAACGTTTCAATTTTAACCCAGACTTTAATCTCATTTTTTTTAAATTTTTGATTTTAATTTATTTAAGTTTGGATTTTATAAATTTTGTTAAAATGTTCTTATTTTTACACTTTTCTTTTTTAAAAATCATTAATAATTATTTGGGTATTGTAAATAAAAACTTTTCCATTTTTCTTACAACTTAAAAAATACGAACCTAATAAAAACAAATTATATACAACGAAATATCAATTTTTAGATAAAATCATTTTCCTTTACGGTAAATATTTTTAATTATTATTTATCAAAATTGTATGATAGCTTCTTTTGACATAGACTTTTCGAAATTACATTACAAAAAATGGACGCTTTAACCTATATAAAATCAGTGACATTTTTAGAAATCTAAATCTTTAAACGAAATATTGTATGGCTAAATATATCATATCGATTTTTGGCCTCAGGTCTTAAATATTTCTAAATCAGCTTATATTTATTTAATCAATTTACTGAGTTGGTACGATGTTAATGCTAAGTTTATCATTTCTTATCTCGTCTTCAGATTAATCCGTTAAAACAAAAGATTTTCTATTGTATACACACACACACACACACACACACACGCCACACACACACATATATATGCATATATATATATATATATATATATATATATTAAAAAACAAAATTGTTTTTGATCTCTACCATAAAATATAAGAATTTCCAGTCTTTTACTATTTTGACTCGCGCAAAAATAAAATAAAATAGTTGAATCTATTATCTAAATCCAGAATGTATTTATAAAAAAAATAATGTCTTGTAGTTTCAGGATCCGCAAAAGTCATATAATCCTTAACATTCATTCAGCTTTGATAAACATCAATGTAATTTAATAAAACTTAACCCACAACAAAAATAACTTCTAAGTATGTGACACACGTTAACGCATTTTGTAAGGAAATCATTGACTACGAATGAATTGGATTCAAATAATTTTAATATCTAGAATTAAACCTCCTATAAAGAATGTTATATGTTCATAAACAAAACTGCCTAATTACGATTTCTTCCACTGTTATAACAATTTGTCTACTATGAAGTCTCAAAGTTCAATGTTTTAGTATTTATCTAAAAGTATTTAACAAAGCGAACATCAAAAATAAAGAAATGTAAACTGATGAAAGGTTACGTGCTATCATTCTGTATTTCACTTGCCAAGGTTGATTGCTTAAAAGCAAAATGAAACCTAGTGACACAGACTGACAGAACCTAAATTAATGAATACTAGGTTCGTTCCAAAACTAATGCTACCTATTTTTAAAGTGATTTTTTTTAATTTGAAAAAATCCGAAGAGACAAAAGTGGCATCACTGAAACAAGTTGATTTATTTTTCTTCATAGTTGTCACCATTCTTAATGTAATTATGCAAACTTTTTTTCGCGTCCGGAACTTGCTCTGTCTCTCAGATCTGTGTCGACAATCTGGAAGAGAAGAACTCATCTCATAACTGTGCTGACATGAACTGCATCGGCTTCGTAAACGTTCATCGCCGGTGAAACTTGATCGGTTCCATTTTTTCTGGATAGAAGAATTTTCTGGCATATCTTTGCCTCTGACGCACGTCCATGAGAGGGAGTGCTTTCTTAGAGTCCCACACCGTCAATATCTGCAACAGAAAAATACCATTTTCAGATTATGAATGCTTAAGTTTAGTCATCATAACTATGCAATTCCCTTCTAGCAGAATAAAAAAATCTGAGCCATTACTTTTGGAACCACCCTCGTATACAAAACAGGCATTGCTTTTGGAACGACCCTCGTATATGAAAATAGGACGAATTAATTTTGGAACGAGTCTCGTAGATATTAACAAGCAAAGAAATAGAATTAACCAAGTGAGCGTCATCAGCGAACCACTATAGGATAAATCTAAATTGCAATTTGTTTTATCTCCCAATACACTGAAATGGAATCAGATATTTTCAGGCAAATATTAGTTTTGTTTGTGAAGGAATAGTTTCAAATAAGATTATAATATGTAATACTTATAAGTAGGAAGTACTTGATTTGGTCGTTATAGTGCCTTTAGATTTAAAAATGGACACATATTTAATTCCGTTTGGTGAGAACTAGTTCTTTAACAGGCCTCAACAAACCCTAAAAACGTAGTATCATAACATTAATGATTACCAAACGTTTTTGACTCAATTTCACGCTCATCTATGTGTGTATATTATATTTACTTGGTCGAACACCAACCCAAGTTAGCCAAAAGGCAATTTTTATGTGCTCATCCCTCTGCTTTTGTAATCAATGTTGCCCTTCACCTAGATAAATTATTTTCCTGAGTTAACGAGCCTCATCTACCCAAGACAGTTGAAAGTGAATGTAGTAATTTTTTACTCGGATTTGAACTCGTATAATACAATTCCAGAGACTGAGCTTTTTCCAATGCTCCAACCATGATCTATGTGTGTATATATGTATGTATGCATCTCTCTGTATATATTTATGTATCTATTTATACCTATTTATATATCCACTTCATTACTTTATCTAACAATATGTTTCTCCATCTATGAATGCATGTATGTATATATATATTGCACAAATATATATTTGTGTGTCTGCGCCTGTGCATTCGTACACGTATGTGTGTGTACATACGCATGTTTAAATTTCTTATTTGTTCTCTTACTTGAACGATATTATTTAAAACATTAGATTAAATCATATATGTTTATTTTCATTAACGTCAAATAAATTGGATCCATGCGACATAATATTATATACAACATAATCAACAAATGATGTTATTTATCTTAAATTTTCTCTTTGTTATTTTCCTCTTAATCTAGATATCTAAAATAAAACACTTTATAACATATATACGTCTTTATTTGCATGCCTGGGCGGGAAAAAGACTTTACTTGTAAAATCCATGAACATAAATGAAAGTCTTGAATCGCGTCAGAATGTCGGGAAGGCTTAACAACTTTTTCGAATTCCACTAGAAAGACAGTCCAATTATATTTCTGTTTCACCATGGAACACACAAACAAAATTAACACAGAGTGTCTCAATCCTGACGCTGTATGGAGAAGTAGATGACTGTGTATCAAATCTTTATTTGAGTCTAGAAAACTGCCGGAGATGTTTTATTTAGATTTGTAAAAATTGTGTCTAGAATGCCATCTTGAAATGATTAATGAACACTATTATTGAAAAAGGATAAGGATTTTTTTTTTTGCTTTTTGTCACTGATTAAGTGGTTATGGATTTTTTATTCACTTTCGATTCGTCTTATTCATTTATTGATTTTGGTTTCCTTTTCTTTTCTTTTTTTTTTTGCTTTTTATTTCTTTTCTTCTTAGTCATTCAATGATTTCTTTCTTAGATTTTTGGATCGATTTAGAATACGGAATATCAACGTCTGTGTATCATTAAATGCTGTGATGAAAATGTTTTCGAAATGTATTTGAAAAGTTAAAAGGCTTATTATTTATGATGAATGTAGTCCCCAACGCCAACTTGTAAAACATGTCCAACTTAACACTCATCTTTCAAATGTTAATTTTTAAGGGTGTTCCGATATGTATATTGGCTGGGTCAAATCCCTGAAGATGGTCAACGAGGACCGAAAACGTTTGGAAAGAAGCTTGGAAACTATATTAAGACACTTGACCCAGTCACTAAGTATCTTGTTAGAGAACAAGGAAAAATCCAATTAAAAATATTGAAAAGAAAAATTAAAATTATTTTTAATGAAACTTATCTGAATAATATAAAGATGTGAGTGGCAAAGAGCGCTACGATTAAAAGAATGAACGGCTTTGTTCATCGCTGGCAAAAGTGCTTTGGAAATGGCGTTGACGGTGTTGCAAAATAAATTCTGGGGCAAAAAAGTCACCAAATTTAATGGTGCCTCCCCCGTCTTCAAGCTCTACAACTTTTTAGAATAACTTAAAAAATATGTGGCATTACTTTTGGAATATAAATGATGGCTGTGATGTCAATTTATTTGATTGTCACTTGATATTTTTTCTTGCTTATTACCAACACCCTCTTCTTTTTTGCCTTTTATTTCTCTCTTCTCTGTTTTCTCTGATATTTCTCACAACTTTCTTCTATTCTATCTTTTTAGCTCCTTGTTTCTCTAAAGAGAGTTTATTTCTGTTCTCCTTCTCTTCTTTTTATCCTAACGCCACCAACACTTCGAACAAAAAGACTTTAGAATTTTATTTTCATGTGTCAAAATTGCTATTAGTAATCTGTACGTGATAATCACAATAAGATTAGTTTTCAATGGTGTCAATAATATTTGATGTTATGCGCACGGCCTTTACTTTTCGCTTTATCCTATTTATTGGAAAATTCTGATTCGTGGGCTTATCAAAAGTGGTAAAACATCGAAGAAGGTGTGAAATTCAATGTTTGAATCTGCCATTGGTGACTTTTTTCATCACCACTAAGCATGAGTAGATATTGCTTTTGATAGATCTGATCATTAAAAAAAATAAATAAATCAATAAAACGAGATTCCATAATTATTTTTTGATTATTGCCTCAAGTAAGCCAGATACGACTATGCACAACTAAAATAATACATGAATTGCATAGATGCACGAGAGTAGTTCGTTGCGTTTGAGTAAAAGTGTATTTTTGAATGTGTAACCAATTCTTTCAACAACTAAGATTCTTTTTACTCTTGCGTTGAGGTCTTAAGAAAGAAGCGAACAAAAAACAAATATATATATATAAATGCAAAGGTTATCATTACATTTAATTAGATAATCAAATTATGTTGTATTCTTTATTAATTAAAATAGACTAATGAAAAACGAGTAAAAGAACGCAATTGAAATTGAATAATTCCCTGTTAGTTTGTAACATATAAAAAATTGAACATATAAATTCATAAATCTAGTAATTACACATTCTATCCATTTCATAATACTTGCCATTGAAAATATTATGTGAGTCTAAAAGTCTATAGTGCTCTGGATTTTCTATTCTGTGATTTTGGGAAAAAAAAGATAAAATAATACTATTATTCTCCTGTTTATAATACCATTTTCCCAAGCGCAGATGTTGTACATTTGTAAGAGTTTGAAAATAACAACATAAGTTTTAATAAAACCATCATTGATTGCAGTCAATAATGTTCCAGTAAATAAATAGCTGGATTAAAATTCGTTGGATTTTGGAAAAAGTTAGCGATCTAATTTCAGCATCCAATTTGTGGATTAAGGTTGAAAAACGAATTAATTGAGCCAACTAAATTTCACCTGGGGAAAAAATATAGATACATTTATTATACACGGTTATTTTAAAAAAAAACTTACGCTTACTACTTTTAAAGACACTTAAAACTAAATTTTTTTCTGTGACAATAGGGTCTAATAAGATTGAAATTATGAATTAATTGATGCATGCAAATTTCGCTTGCGAAAATTTGCGGAAAAATTTCTCACGATTTTATACAAGTTTTTCAAAGAGCCTATCGCTTTTATAGGCCGTTAAAGGTATTTTTTTTTCCGATGACAACACAGTCTAAAGGAAAAATGGCTGAATTCCACTTCTACTAATTGCGCCAAAAGCTGTAGAACCTTTGAATTTAGATGTTCAATTAATTTCATATCGGCACAACGTCTATGAGTCAAATACAAAGCAATCGGTCTTATAAAATCGTTTGAAGTCGTGTCTTTACAAAGAGCATAACTGTTTCTTGTGAACATTTTTCTTTTTCCATTTTTTATCATTTCAAGATGCGGTAAATTAAGAATAAGGCCTGGCAGGCTGTTCAAAATGAATGTAAAAAAAAGAACCAGCCTTTGGTTCAGGGGTCAAATACTCTTTTAATTGAATATGCTAAATTTGGGTGAGTTTCCGATGAAGAATTTGTTCATTTGCCAAATTAACTCTTAGGCAAAAGCGAGTATATTATTCCTCAGTTGCAGCGTCATAAAAACAACAAAAACTACTAATAATAATAATACTAATACTATTTATATAATCATCATTGACATTGTCAGCTACATCATTATATCAACTAAATATAATTAATCCAAATCCTTTAAAAATACTATTTTCAATAGTTGTAAAAGTTTTATAAATAATTCTGAATTGCTACTTCTTCTCCTTTCCCTCCTCTTCCTCCCTACCTCGCTTGCTCCTACTATTACTGGCATCATCATCATCATCATCATCATCATCATCATCATTAATCCAAATCATTTAGAAATTCTATTTTAGTAAAACAAAAACAACACGAAACATCAGCCTGAAGAGGATAAATGCCAGATACATTTGTTTTATATGGAAGTTACTCGAAAATTAATGTCTCCTACTTTTTATTCCGCCAAAATGGATCAGAGGGATTGCAAATTATATTGTAACAATGGTTGAACTTACGCATTTATGACCTGAATCTATCATCTTCATGATGCAGATATTGATGGTGTGAGACTCTAAGAAAGCAACCCCTATCATGGACGTGCATCAGATGCAGAGTTGCGTCATTAAAATCCTCTATGCAAAAAAGTTTTACCAATCAACATCCATCGGTGCCCATTAAACATTTACTAAGCCGATGCAGTTGATCTTAGCAGTGTTAGAAGATAGTTCGTCGATTTCAGACTAGCGATAGAGATGTAAGTAACAAAGGTCGCTAAAGGTGTGAAAATTAATCGACTCTTTCATCACTGGCAAAAGCGCATTTGTGGTGACTATGTGGGAAAATAAATTCTGAATAACAAATGGTTGCACGTTTAATGACACTACTTCCCTATCCGTAGTTCTTTTACTTAAAAAAAAAACTAAAAAAAAATAGGTGGTATTACTTTTGAAACGAACCTTGTATATAAAACTTGTTTGTTAAATTCTTGATTAAAAAATATTTGAGACAGAAATATTTAAATATTGTCTGGATTTTCCAACGTTAAAATTACATATTTCTATCGAATGTCGAATATAGATCAGATTCAGATGAGTTCAAGAACTTCTTGCAATGTTATAGTAAAACATCCTTCAGCGTTTTTAATAATTTTTTATTTTTAACTATTTTCCTTTATTATTCTTATAAGTTCCCCTCCCTCAGTTCTTGTTAATTTTTAAGTCTCGTATTTAGAAGTCCAGCCCACGGCTTATCAAACAAAACGTGCATTTTCTATTGAAATACATTTTTATTTTGTACAGGAATTGCTAGAAGAATCGTTTGTTTATCCGATAGCAAAGGAAATGATAAACAGATCCTCATTTTTCCCTTAGGGTATGGGCCTGAAATCAAATATAGCAGGCCAGCTTTGATTTCATCTTACATATTAAGTTTGTCGATAAATACATTTGTACCGCTGAACTAATAATCAGAAAATTTATCCAATTTTTCCTCAATTTTTTCCTAATATGGATTCTCTGAGTTAGAACTAATTGGCAGATAAGTTTAATCAATGAATGCTGTATCTAAGCAATTGGAACATTATATTAAGCAAAAATCGTGTTTTTACCTCAAACACATCAAAGAAACCAGCAAAGCGAGATATCAATAAAACTTCTAGACTTGAAAAATACCTAACATAGATACGAATGTCGTTCCAAAAGTAGTGCCACATATCTTTCAAGGTTAATTTTTAACAACTGAAGAAGGAGTGGCACGATTAAAACGAATGACCTTTGGTTCTTTAGAATTTATTTTTCTACAGTCACTACCATTCTTAATGCAATTTTGCCAGCGATGAATGACGCCGAATATTTTAGCGTCATCCATACGCTTTATCAATTACATCTCTGTCGTCACTTTGAACTCTTCTAACTGTACTCAGATCAATTGCATCAACTTCGTAAATGTTCATCGGCTTCGTGAATAGGCGCCAGTGAGGAATGATAGGTTCAGTTTTTTTTCTGCATAGAGGATTTAAATGACGCACTCTGCATCTGATGCACGTCCCTGATATGGATTGCTTTCTTTGAGTCGCACACCATCAATGCCTGCAACAAAGAGATGAAAGTATCAGATCACGAATGCATAAGTTAATTCACCATAAGAATGACATTTGCAAATCCCTCCGACCCATTCGAACGCAATTAAATTAAGCGGCATTACTTTTAGAACAATCCTCGTATTTACGCATAATTTGTTAAACTTGTCTGTAATCAAAGCTTAGGATTGAAAGAGAGGAAGTTGATGCACGTGTCAGCACGTAGGCGTCTTTCCTTTAGTCTGGTATCAGGTGTGTTTGTATAAATCACGGCCTTTTCCTTCCGTATAAGCAACGGCAAGTTAAACAAGATTGCAATTTAGAAGACAAAATAATAATCGGTTTGATTTTTAGTTATTTTTATAAGGAAAAATAAAAACATAAAGTGAATTATTTAAATGCCATATTAATTTACAGAAATCAAACCTGAGGACGAGGAGGCTTATAATCATGTGTACTGGGATGAAGTTGCCCCAAGCACTTGCTAATTTTAGCCTCCCGACCTGAATGATATAACATTGTACTAAATAAAAAGATAAAAAATATAAATATTTTAGTGCACAAGAAAAAGGGGACACCTATAAAAAATATCATGTATAACTTATTTGTTTAAAAAGATAATTTAAAAAATTTAAAGAGAAAATTTTTAAAAGGACACACATCGTTTTGATTATGTAGAAAACATGATCGTATCTGTTTTAATCTCTGACGTAGATCTGAGTAAATTTTCAAGTAAATCAGTTCAGCTGATTCGGAGCCCATAGAGAACGAACATACATAAACACACACAGACAAAGTTCTAGTTATAGTATATGTAAGATTAATCTTGGAATTACCCTTGTAAAGAATGTTAATAACTTTTCTAATTGGGGTTACAAAACAGTAATTATTCAAATAAAGATGTAAAAACAAAACCAGATTTTTCTTATAAAGTGACTTACGTATAACTAAAAACATGTCATTAAAACATAGTTTTGTTTCAACGAACGATTTTTAATTAAAAAACTCTCAGCAAAACCATACTTATTTTACAAACTGTTGAATAATTAAAAAGTGTCAACGAATCTTTTTTTCTTTTCAAGACGTTTAATAATGAAAGAGTATATATATATTTGAAATATGTCAACAAAACCAGATTATTTCTACAAACTGTTGGATAAACAAAGTAATTTTTTTTACAAAGTATTTTATAATTAAAAACATATAGATAATACCATTTTTTCACAGTTTTTCATCATAAAGAATATCTTAACAAAACCAATGATTATTACAAAGATTCGCCTTAAAACTTATATTTTTACAAATATTCCCTTTAAAACTTGTATTGTTTGTCAAAAAATATTTCTTTAGAAAATCATCAAACCTGAATTTTTTATTTATCATATAGATCTTCATAAAGAATATTTTTCCCAAATGACATATGTTCCACAACATTCACTTTTACATAAAAAAGACAGTGATAGGGATGATAGATGACCTTTCAAAGATCAATATTCCTAAACAGCCAAATAAATTCAAACTAAAATTGAGCCGGTACCCTGAAGCATACAATTCTGATGCAAAGATATTTTTGGGAAATGTCCAAAGGAGAGAGCAAAAATACTGTGAAAGTGAAATAAATGTTATTAAAGGTAATATAGAATTATTGAATATTCTTGAGAAATGAAAACAACATTATTGGTATTTCTATAGGAATCTATATTTTATTGGTATTTTCCGTGGGTTGTTCATAACCATCTACGATTAGGATTTTATTTTAAAAGACAAAAGGAAAATGTTCATGGTGTTTAGTATCATAAAAAGAAAATAATTATATATTTTGAGCTGGAAAATTGCTGCTAAGGGGTCAAACTTTTCAATTAGAATTGATTAAGGCTCAAAACACCCAAATTGATATGAAATCAAAAGCAAGCATAAAAGGATTCAGACCACCCCTTAGTAGTTCAATTTTTGACACAAAAAATTAAAAAGCTTTCCCAAGGCCCGAATACCCTGTATATGAAATTTCAAGTATAACGTATTCAGACATGGGGAAACCTTTTGTAACCGTTTTTGAACCGGAAATTTAGTTTCTGAGGGGTCAAAGTTAAAAAGTTGAACCATTTCGGTCTCTACGAAACTACTATACCAGTTTTGAGTCTACATATACACATTTTGGTGGTCTGATTCATTGTGCTATAAAAGTTTCGGTGGTATAAATGCTTTGATACTCTCTGTTTACCATAACATTTTCTAAACTTATTAAATGTTTGTTTGTTTGTATTTAAGACATATTAACCATTTTAGGTCATTTAATGCCGAGAACAATCTTTTTTTGCAAACGTATTTTTTATCCATACGTATTTTTTAATAATACAATACGCGATATGTAACCCATACCTGGAGGAAATATAAGGTTTCATAGCTTTTCCAAGCTTATTAGTCCAAATGTGAACGCAAACGTAACGACTGAGATTTGAACTCGCATACTAAGATTCCGAAGTCCTACAGCCTATCCTATGACCAAAGTCGACTTATATGAGCAGAGATGGATTCGCCAATTTCAGAGCAGTGACAGAGATATGAGTGACAATTCCCATTTGCAATACCATACGGGAAGAATGAAAAAAAAATAGGAGATATTACTTTTGTAACGACCTTTGTATATTCTCATTGTTTTTTAATACTAGTAATATTCATTTATAGTATTTACAGTGATTCGTTCTAGTCTTGATGACCTCATTCATTTCTTCTATATGGATAGGCGGGGATCTGACGTTGCGCTATCATATTCTCTGCAAAAGTTATTTCTAGATGAAAAGTCACGCACTCTTTAACATCCATCTAGAGTGCACCATTGACTATGCTTGGCTTTTTAAAAAGATAAGCCTTTGCAATTCTTATTGCATACATAACTTGGGTTGTTGTATTAATCTTAACTAGCATAACACGTGGAAATTCCACGGCAGTTGAAAATTTTTAAAACACACAATAAAATAAAACAAATATAAAATGATTTCCGTAAAGATACAGCGAATAATAAAGGAAGGTAAAGTAAGAGGAAGTTTTTAAGAATTTAAAAACTTTCAGTATCCTCATAAAAAAATGACTTTTTAAAAAATTATAAGGTGTAACAGACAGCTTAAAACGTTAAACTACCATTATTTAAATTTGTGCGCAGGAAATTATTTTAATGAATTTTACCCGACAAAGAGCAAATAAATAGTAATGTAATTTGCTTCTCTCCAATTGCTGTAGGTGTCAATGATCATTATTTTTGAAACCGAACAAGCAGATTAATATATAGATAGTAATATTTATTCAGTCTATATATGTCTTCATAAGGGTTGCATAGTGGCAAGAATAACACACAGAGAAATACGGACTTCAATGCTTAATATACTATGCCCAAGAGTAAGCTGTTACCGGAAATACGCAGAAACAAATTTACAATACATTAACAATAGTTCGGAGGGGGTACGTAGTTTTAATCACTTTTCATAAACTTTAACTCCTTCTTCTACGATATAAGGCCAACTATATTGGCTGTAAGCCAATTTATTTGTAGAGCTCTTTAGAGCTGTCAACAGATCTACAACAAGAAATCTAGGTAATGAACACTATTTAAATATGTCAAGCTTTTGTATTATATTTGATCGTTCTATTTGTTCTGTTTCTGTGTTTTTGCGGATGGATAAACCGTGCTTATTTACGCTATTTACATATATTGGACTGTGTATTAATCTTTATTCTGTCTCTATATATATCTAGATAAATTTTAGTAGTTTACACTATTAGCAAGTCTCAGGCGCATCCCCATCATGAAATCTATATTCGAATTGTCTGTTTTTCTAATATTAGAAATAGTTATTTCAGTATTTACAGGCCTTGGACTCGTTAATACTTTGATGACCGCTTTCATTTTATATATGTATATGAGACGAGGCTTAATGATTTATACTATTCCAAGACTTAGACTCTGATCTAGTCATGTTTATGGTTTATTCTAGATATATAACTACATATATTTCATCCCAATTTGTATTATTATATTTTCTTCTGCGTTGTTTATTATAAACTCTTTAATAATAGAAAGCAGTTACTAACTGTATTGTCTCGATAAAAATCTTGTGTTTTGATTCATGATTTTTAATCAGCCTAATAAAAAAAATACAATAATTTACTGTTTTTTCAATTTCGATTGTACAAACTTAATCGATAAACTGTCAGGTAATCAAAAAGAATGTACGGGAGAACTTCTCTTCGTGTTTAGCCAAGGACAGAAAGCACTTACGCGTATTGTGCATGGAGACAGTTTTCTCACGAGCGGAGCGGTGCGTGAATGGTTATCTTCTTTTTTTTTTACTATGAATTAAAACGCGGTAGGAAAAATTCATTGTTTTTTAAATTCAGGCATCAGAAAATCAAAAGAGCAATCAAATGAAACAATCAAATAAAAAGAATTAAAAGCAACTGGTTAACGAAACGTGCAAGCAGAAAATTTCTTCTTCAGACTAACGCAGCAAAAGGAGTAGAAAGGCGAACGAACTTCTGTAACAAGTAAACTGAAAAAAAAAAAATGAAAGATTCTTCATAAAGATAAGGTAGCAAGAAATGAAAAATAATCAAATAACTGTGTTTTATAGAAAATTTAGTTGCAAGTATGTTTTTTTTAAAATATATTTTAACGTCATTGTATTCGGAAAGGAAATATTTTGTGGTATGTGAAAAATAAAAGAATACTAAGTGTGTTTAACGTGATAGGAAGTTATAGGTAGTGTACCACGTCGGTAGAAAGACGTTTATCACAAATTATTTTTCTCGACAGTAAATCACTGAAAATGGTATGCCGTAAAACAAACTAACCAAAAAAGTATGAAACTACACCTCAAATGGTTTTATTACTCTTTTCAAAGACAAGAGGTTCCGAAGCTTTGGGTTCCATTTTTTTCTACTAAATTCGTTAGGCTCGATGTTTAAAAAGGAATCACTTTCCCCAAAATAAAAAGAAGAACAACTACCCACTCAGCAACTTCTTAGATTCAATGAATAATCACATTTGAATTGATTTAGTTGCACTCATTTACACTGACACGAAAATATAATGAAGTTAAACTTATCTAATGACATCTTATGGTTTGGAAATCATGGCCGTAAATGTTGTTAATAATTTTGAACAAAGCATACACAATTTAAAAGTTAACACTTAAAAACTAGTCATAGAGACTTATAACAAGAAGCAGGGATTGATAATATCTTGCTGAACCAATTCTTTTGGTCATATATTTCACACCAACCTCATAGTTACTGCGAACACAAAGGATTAATATTTAGAAAGTACTGAAGCAATGGGTTTATTTATTTGTTTAAATTCTACTGAAGTAATAGCTTTTTGTTTAGATTGTACTAAAGCACTAGATTTATTTATTTGTTTAAATTGTAGTGATGTTCTAAGTTGATTCATTTGTTTAAATTGTAAAGAAATATTAAGTTTTTTTATTTGTTTAGATTGTACTAAAGTACTAGGTTTATTTATTTGTTTAGGTCGTGCTGAAGTAATCGGTTTATTTATTTGTTTAGATAGTAATGAAGTACTAAGTTTATTTATTTGTTTAGATTCTTAAAAAGCGCTGGGTTTATTTGTTTAGATTTTACTGAAGCAATAGATTTATTCAATGAATTTCAATATCGACTTAAAAATCCACACTGAAAGTTCATCAAGTTAACCTAATAATTCTCTATCTGAAACAAAGTTGGTTTATCTGATAAATGTTATAGTTTTAACTAATATGCGTTAGGTTTCAAATGCGAAAACAGTTATGTAAGTTAAAAATCAAGCGAGTTAACATCCAGCGCAATAATTTCACCATCTGTCGTGTAATTATGAGAGAGAGAGAGAGAGAGAGAGAGAGGCGTTCCAAAAGCACCCGTTTCCGCCGACCCGCCATGTACTTTATGATGAAGAAAAAGTCACTTCGAAAACACCAGACTATAAATTACTATGAAAACTCAGATCTAGCTGCTCTTGTTATCTTACTAAACCATGTTTGTTACCACAGATTTAAGATCAAAGGTACTTCTCACGCCTTCTTGTCACATGAAAAAGAAATACCTCCCCGCAAAAAAAGGAAAAAATTCATTGAATCATAATCAATAAAGTTCTTTGCAAATATAACATTGCCATTTTCTTTGAATATTAAAGGAAATAAATAAAACTATTACATCAACGACATCTCACTAAGACATTAATAGCAACAAGGACGAAAACAAAAATAACGAAAACGACAAAAAACAATAATAATAATAATAACAATAATAATAGTAATAATAGTAATAGTAATAATAACATAGAAAGAAAAAAACAAAATTTAGGCCTAAAATCAATCATAAGAAAATCACCAGTTAACGTCATGTCTTCTTTTGAAAACTTTGAGAATTCATGTGGCCTCTAGATACGTTATCCAAACAGAGAAGGCCTCTTTATGTATGGAAATTGAATGGATAAAAAAATCATTGAATTCTTCAGGGTTGATTTATTGTTGATAGTAGACGAGTTTAATATTCTAAAATGTCACACAAATGTAAAGAAAAAGCTAAAAAAAATAAAAGTTGAATAAAACGGATACACGAAACCATCAGTCATAAAATAACGATGTCATCTATGAATTAAAAATATGATATATGAGTTATACTAAATCGTTCTAAATAGAGGGTAGAGTACTTCATAACAACGAAGGCACTCGAGAGTGAGAGTCGAACACAAAATACTAATATTTTGGAAATATATATATATATATATATAGTATACTTCATCTTTTTAAATAATGCTTCTTATTCAAAATTCTGTTATGTGGATATTTTTAAATCCACAAATAATCCGCTATCAGACGTTTTTTTCTTTAAGTTAAACAGGGATGATAGAAAATCAGAGAGTCTTCAAAATAAACTAATAGAAACAGTGACAGTATGGTGACAGTGTATCATTTTAAATAATATTATTTTTGCCATAAAAAGAAATGAAAATCTTCCTCACAATGTAATGGCAAATTCTTAAATCCCACTAAATTTCGATGTCATTTATTTTTAATAATTAGAATTATGAGTATCGGTTTGTTTGTTTGTGTTTTATGACATATCAAGCATTTTAGAATATCAATTTGTAGCGTAAAACTGTCCAACGGAAAAAAAAGAACAGTTATAGTGCATCTAGAGAATTGTTCAATTATAGTATGAAACACACAAAAAAATCTGGTAGAAGAGTTATTTCCTTTGTGACAAGGAAAAATAACTGAAAACCATATAAAGTATTCAGAGATCTAATTGGCTTATTGCTGTTATTGTTGGCTGTAAATATAATCATTCAATCACGGTAGTGGTTGAATATATGCTTAAGTCCGACATTTGAATGAATCGAGACACATTCAAACCCCCACCACTAATTC
>JAYKTE010477181.1:0-28993 GCA_036873565.1 Xipholeptos notoides | reverse complement strand
GCTGTCTCGGGCAGATGAGGCTTGTTAACTCGGGAGAGTAATTCATCTAGGTGAAGGGCAACACTGATTACAAAAGCTCAGGGTTATAAAGAGTACATACAAATGGCCTTGTGCCTAACTTGGGTTGGTGCTCAACCAAGTAAATCATCTGTTTCAAAAACAATCTTCTGAGGTAGAATATTTTAAAAATGTTGTTGGAAATTATATTTGGTGAATATTTTAAGATTTTTTCTGCGCTATTATGCAAAGTTAATCAATATCAAGATATAATAATAATAAAAACAATAATAATAAAAGGAAAAAGAATTTTGTACATAGATAATATATTGTTCTGCCAACTGGCTGGTGAAATTTATAGAGAAATATATTTAGAATTCATAGGATTAAACAATCTATCAGACAATCTTCAAAGAGCAGATACTATATCAAATGACCTATTGCTCAAGGTATTTTGAACAAACTTATTCATTTGCAAAGGTCTTAACATGCAAAAAAAACTCAACAGCAATAGTGTCATCTGAGAAATTACAGCAGAAAAATATTCTACAATCCTAGTTATAATTTAGCTTTAAGAAAAAAAGTATATCTTCCGGGTGGGGCAGGGGACAACAGTTTTTAAAAAAATGTATTTAATTGAAATGTATACATATGATTATGTATACATACATATACTCAAATAAGTATGTTAGAAGGAAAAATAAGAGAAATTTGAAAAGGAATGTATCTAATAAAAGTATGTATACATGTGTGTGTGTGTGTGTGTGTGTGTGTACATAATAAATACACTCATATAAGTACAGGAAAGAAATGGTTTATGTCTATTTTTATCCATAAACCATTTTTCCACCTTGATATTTTTTTTAAACTATTGGTTAAAAAAATAATAGTTTCCATTTGTACAGTCATCAGTGAAGTTCCATTAATTAGAATAGAGGTCAATATCTAGAATGTATATATACCCATATAAAGTTCATTAAATATGCATGGAACTATGTTCCCAAAAAAGAAAAAGCTAATCCTTCAGTTGGATTGTTAAATTTTATAACATGTCAATTTCTGTTGGATCATTTTATGCTAGAACCACACCTTGTATATTACAAATGGTTTTTTTTGTAAATGAATTGTTAGAACTCTAGTAGTATGATTTAATCAATAGATGTGGTGAAGGATGCATACCTTACTCAAAGATACTTTCTTATAAATAATCACAACTGATGACTAAGATTTAAACTTGTGTATTAGGATTTTAAAGTTCAAGCCATTAATTCTATACCACAAACCTTCCTTAACACAGTACTAGTTTAGATTCAATGATACTAAAATTCATGAGGCAAAGAGTAAAAGTGTATTAATAAAATTTATCCTGGCATTCCTGAAAAAAAAAAATCACAATTTTCTAAAAGGTCACGTGTTCTTTTGAAGAAAAAAAATTAATGTTTATTATTTCACCTCTATCAGCAACGATGATGGATATATAAATGAATATTCAAAGGACACAATGTTTTTTGCTAAATGATTCATAAAGAATCTGCATACTAAAAATGACAGCTGAATCTGACTCACTCCATTTATGATATAGCTATAAGCCATTTACAGCTATTTTTATAAGAGTGACAAAAATGGTTCAATTGTAAATCAGCATTGATTTGTTAAAATTGTGAATACCCGTGAAGTGAAATAAAAAAAAAATTGATTTTATGTCGATATCAACAAGGTGTTGTAATAATCCAAGCAAAGATATTAAAACAAAAAATCCAAATGATTAATTCTATATGAGATATTTTTGTTGGTCTATAATAAGATAATGTTAAACGCTGTTGTTTCAAGGAGTTAAAAATGCAATTGAAATTCAGTTAATTGGAAGATCTTATTTTAAAGAAAGTAAAGACATTAACAAGATCTTTTTGTTGATTAATGAGAGAAATGAATGTCTATAAATAGTTTCAATCAAATTAAGAGAGTTATACACCTAAACAGAAACCAGAATTATAGCAATTAAGAGTAATTATCAAATAAATCAGTTTTGGAAAAAAAGGCTGCTCCCCACTATAGAGATTATTTTTTACCTTGTTTTTCTTTGAGTTTTACAGCATATCAACCTTAATGCTGAGAAAAATCATTTTTTGATAAACGTTTTATGTTCACACAGTTTTTTTATATTAACATAATGTGCACTATTTAACCCATAGCTGGAGGGAAAGTGGGGATTCCTACCTTTCCCAAGAGCATTGGTCCAAATGTGAACGCACACAGAACGACTAGGATTAAACTTGTCCGAATACCTATCCATTTTCCCAAGTTGACTTCCCCTTTTACCTTCTAAGTTGCACACATTCAAATAGGTTCCATAGCTTTAATTTTGTGATTAATACAAGAAGGTTATAATCCCAGTCACTCCATTGCACTTAGTTTCAGACAAGGGATGAATCTCCTTATTCCTTTCAGCTATGGGTTAAATAATGTAACTACTATTTTACTAACAACCTGTTTACTAAAGAAAGATGTTTATAAAAAAAATAACCAAAAAAAGTTGATATACCATAAGAAATAAAATCATAAAAAGTTAGTAATATAAAAGGTTTAGTCAAAGCTGTTCTGTTGTGTCAAAACTAATTTTTAAAAATAGGAATCAGATATCAGATTTTAAAAAATAACTTGCTTTAAGAAGTATCTCTAAGATGGTACTAAATGACAGTTATTAATATTGAAAGCAATCACAGTTCATGATCCGGATAAGGATAAGTTGGATATTGGATATTTTCTTATCAAAAGATTTGAAGCCAATATGTCTACACACAGGACTGAGTAAGGAGATTTTAGATTTGATGCAACATAAGACAGAAGAGATCTAATCAAAGACAAGAAACAATCATAATTTATAATCTGATTGTATTCATTTATGCAGACCCACACAATAAAGTAAAGGTGATATATATGGCCAATAAATTGATAGCATAGGTGAAATGATATTGTGTTTCTGGCATTAAATAACTGTAAAGGCCGGTATGCTATGAAACTCAATCTATAAGACTGGACTTGTGATTTGCTGTGTTGATGATCACTACTTGAAGCCAAAAAAGTTTTGAAATGTTGAAATGGTTAACTTGAGTGATTAGAAACAAGGTTAAATGATAATATTAGTAGTAGTATAATTACTTGGGTGTTTTGTAGAATACTTACGACTGACATTCCTTGGAAACATGATTTGGGAATTTATATTTACAATCCATAATCATGGTTAATGTTTCACTGTCATTTGCTTCATAGAATGGAGGAGTACCACACACCAACATATAAAGCACAACTCCTAAACTCCAAACATCTGAAAAAAGAAAAATGAAGAAATTTGAAATCATGACAAAATAAATGTAAGGTTATATTATCTTATTTAATGGCATATCAACCTTTAATTTATGCTAAAACAAAAGATACAGATGGTGTATACATATACTAATTTACTACTATCTTAAAACTACAATAAAATTTCAAAATGTATACATGCACTAAATATCCATTCAATATAAAATAGATGATACTTAATAAAAAATTAATGATAATGGTGATGACTCTTCATCAATTCTGACGTATGAGTGTTATCAAACAAAGTATGGCCATCAGACTACCACATAGAGATTTGTTTATAGTGGTGAAGGCTCGTGTAGCACCATCCACACTTCTTCGAACTGCTGATAACACACAGTCAGTGCAAAGGTTTGCCACAGACTACATGATGAACAGTCTTTCCTTTTCCTAGATGCCTGTCTTAAAGACTAAGGGTGATCCATCCAAGTGGTTTTAACTGTGCCCCCAGACACTAATCTGGGTATTTCCACATCCCAGCACGAGTTTTCTTTTTCTTAGATGCCTGTTTTAACAAAGACTAAGGGAGCATCTATCACAGAGGTTTTACTGCACCCCCAGTCACTAATTTGGGTATTGCCACATCCAGGCGCTATAATTATGGTAGTATTATAAACAACATGTATTATTCAATGTAAGAAAACTTTCAAGTTTCAGGTTTGAATTGGGTTCCTTTGTTTTATATTCTAAAATTAATAGTCATTAAATGCTTGAGTAATTTTTATGAACAAGTATTGCCTTTTAAGTAAATTATTTGTCACATAAACAATTATTGGATTTTAACTTTCATATTAAGGCTCCTAAGCCTTTACCACTAGAAACTTCCTCTTTTCAAGTTTTTAATAGGAATTTATCACTTTGTGTTGAAGAAGAAAAAAAAATTTATATAATCATATAAAAATAAGATTTATCTTATAATTTCTGTTGAGTCAATAACATTTTTATTAAAAGCTTTTTATTTCCATTGTCAAGTACTTTTGCATGAATATACAAAACAATAGGTTAAAACATTTTTAAAAAGGTAGATAAAATATGAAGGCAATAAGTGATCATTCAAACTGCTAAGAATCTAAGTATAGAAATTTTGACAACCTTATTTCCTGAGCTTTAATTTCTAATTTTACCACTAAGCCTATCATTCTGCAACACATGAAAGAGAAAGTAATGATAGTAGTGAGGACAACTAGAGATCTACTTGATATAACTTGAAGGAAAGGTTACAATAATGGTAGGAGTGGGGGTATTCAATTTAGTTATGATAAAAATAACAAGGATAAAAATAATGATGCTGATGATGAGGGCGCTGCCAATAGTGAAGAAAAACAGAAACCTATCAGTTTCAATTGTAAGAACGCCAGCTAGCCAACTGTAAAAGATTTCATTCAGAAATATCACAGAAATAGCAAAAAGACAATAGTTTAAAGCCTATGCCCATATAACACTATCAGTGAAATGTGCAAGAGAATCATTTTTTTAGGATCTTTATTTGTATTTAAAGGTGAATATGCAGCTTTGAAAGTTGTTTATGTTCAGCTTAATTTCCTACATACACCTGCTTTATGCATTCAACCTAGAAAATTGTGTGCATTGGTAGAAATGAAGAAAATTACTCTAAGTCTTGGTTATAATATATATGTGTGTGTGTGTGTGTGTGTGTGTTAAAAACATTGAGAAAGGAAAAAATGAAAGAAAATATAGCACAAAAAGAGGACTCAACTTTTTAGATTTTCTTAAAATTCTGGCAAGGTTTCACATATATCATTATTTTAGTTAAATATTCAATAAAATTATTATTGAATTTTGGTGTCTGTGTTTTATTTTAGGTGGAATTCCAATGAAATCGTAAGAAAAAAAAGAAACAAAAAATAAAAATAAAACAAAATTTATCTAATACAATATCATATGTTTCATTAGGAAATGATGTTAAACTGTGGTTATATAATTGTTTCCTTTAACCATTTATTAGAGAAATCAGTTGAATATTATAGAATCTTAATAGCAAATCAATTTTAAATGCCTTTAGTAAAATTATGGTTAAATTAAAAATATAACAAAAAAAAAAATGTACCTAAGCACCAAGCTTTCACTTGAGAAGATAATTCAATTTAGAATTTAATCATTTTTTGAAATTTAATTTTTTGAATTTAATCATTTAAATGAAAACATTAAGTGAATTGCCAAAATCTTATGAACAGGGAATATTAAAAACTAATTGAAGAACAGATATGGCTTCATTAACAGAGGTGTGATACTGAATTTATATCCATAAGACAATAGTAGGTTTACATTTGTCACTATCAGTGTAAACAATAGATAGGAATGAACTTTAATATAATTATACAATCCGTTTCTTGATGTTAAATCATTCACACTTCATTTGTTTTTATTAAACTGATTTATAATTCTTGACTAAACATAATTTAGTTCATATGCTACAATAATTAGAATTTCTATTTCTAAAGAAATATCCTCAATAATATCAATAGAAGACAAAGATTGTTGAAACAATAGAATAAATAAAAAAGTTAGATACACAATTTTAATTGAAAAAGGGGCGAATATAATGAGTAAATATATACTTTTCAAACAGATACTGTTATTGTGAAATCCGATTTTTTTTTCAGAATGCTCTGAGCTTTGTTTTCAGTTAACATTATAAATGTGTTCAATAATAACAACAAAAATGACATTTTAAAACTATCTAGCTAACCTCTTCCCGTAATATTTATCATACTTTTTTCTTATAAGAAATGTGTCTGTGTAGGGAAAGGTGCAACATTGTGACCTTAATTGAAAGAAATTGCAAAAATTGTCAAAATTATAGTTGTTTTAAAATATCTAAAAAAAAAAAAAATACCTCAAATAAATAAACAATATGGGCAAATATCACATGTTAATAAGAATGAGGTTAATTAGAAAATCAAAAGCATTATTCAAAAAAGATTTTGGTGCAGATTTCATGTGATTTTATTGTTTAACATTTTATCTTTTTCAAAATATTGTTCTCATTTGAAAATATATAAATTCCATTATGTCATTACTGTAGTCATGCTGCTTTTTACAATGAAATTTAAAGACAAAAGAACAATAGTCTAATGAAAAAACTATGTTCTATAAATAACAATAATTCCTTTTCTCATAAATATAAATAAAAAAGAAATGAAATCATTCTGTGAAATTCTTTACAGCAATCATTCTAAATTGAGACTACATTTTATACTAATTAACAAATGTCATAAAAAGAAAATTAAAACTCTAAACATCCAGTTTTAAATACTTTCTCATATCTACCTTTTAAACATACACTGGTAGAACTATTAATAGTAAAAGCATTTGACAATCTGGAAGTTTTGTTTTAGAACTAAGGGAGGTGCTATTTAAATGAAATTCATGTTAAAAATGCTGTTGTTGTTATCTTTTTTCAAGTACTTAACAAAAAGAAATAATGCTATATAATTAGTTGGAATGTAGGTCCTCAGACTCTTTTCTTAATTGTTAGCTATGTGGTTTTGATATTGAAATCATATGTCAAAAGTTGTCTTCGGGGGTATTTGGGGACAGACAATAAAGCTTGCTTTTAAAATTAGATTATTCTAATATTCTAAGAACCATTACATCTGGCGAACATTCTAAAGACTCTTAGAGTATTAAGCAGGGATTGTAATTTCCATCTAGTGACTGGATTGGAGACAGAAGAGCAATATAAATGGTTTATGCAATGTTCAGATAAGGCAATGTCTTCTTTAAATTAAGAACCTTACTTTGAAAACTGCATACAAATAAGCATGCATATATGAGTTTGGTATACAGCAATCTACCACTTATTTTCAGCCTGATACTGTGGTTACTACACTAAAACAGCTCATTTCCCAATAATAGATATACTCTCCTGGCTAGGATAATTCAGAACTGTCTGTCATTACTGCAACAAAATAAGACATGATAATACTACGATTTAAATATGCACAACTTTTCTATCCTGCCAGGGAAACTCATTGCCACAAGTGTGGAGAAATGGCCTATTTTTTCAAAGTATGCCTTTCATAGAAAACTACCTTTCATAAAACAACTTGTTCTGCTAGTTCATTTCCGTTTTCTACAACATTAACTATGTTCATATTCCCTAACTGTCTTTAAAAATTAGAATTAACAAAGTTTTCAATAATGTGTTGCTTGACACTGGCAGTTCAGAAAATTATATTAGAGAAAGCCTGGTAAAAACTCATAAATGAAATTATTTCCCCTCTCTGGGGAAACTGAAAATGGCGAAGATACAAGCATTGTTATCGCATGTAAGTGGTTACTGTTTTGTCAACCTAAACTATAATGGTGTCCCATACAATGCAGATAAACTATTTCCAATGAAAGACTTTCCTGTGAGGTGATATTAGGCCATTACATTTTTCAACAACATTCCAGTATTGAAATCTTGCTTTACCCTCAACACACCTGTTGAAAACCTGACAGAATATTGCAAGCAGTAGAAGTTGATGTTGCTCACACAAAAAAATACTTGTTTGGATGCAACAAAATTAATCTACTGGGATACATAGTTGGCTACAGTTCAATGGCGCCTGATCCACAACAACTAAAATCCTACTCCACTTGATGTCCTAATAAAAGCAACACAACCATTTGTAAAGCAAAACCAAAACTTTTAAAGACCCTAAATCTATCATTGACAGATGACTTGACCTCCATGACATTGGAATTCAACTGGAAGATCACTGTACCGGAATTACTTCCAATACATTACCCTCAGATGATGATACAGTTTCTTTTGCATCTCTATCAGATCTTTCAAAGAGATCAAAATCTGAGACCTTACCAACAACAAATGATCCTGATGAGAGATCATTACTCAAAAAGTGTTTTGATCTAGATAATCCACATTCAGATTTGGGGTGGCCTCATTTGCAAAGGAAATATTTTGTTTGTTTAGTTTTATGGCATATCAACCTATTTAGGTCATGTAATGCCGAGAACAATCATTTATGAAAACGTTCTTTTTGTCCACATGTAGTTTTTTTTAATAACACAATATGCACTATTTAACAAACAAAAAAAAAAAAAAAAAAAGAAGTAAAAGAAGAAAATCTAGTAGTTTTTATAAATCAACTCTTTAATATTTTCCTCTGATAGCAATTGCTTTCAAGATGCTAATTTTAAGGTGAGAATCTCAAGTTATAAATGGATAAGAAGAAGCAGACAAATGATTAAAATTGTAAGATATGCATACCAAGGAGACTTTGGAAAGTAGCCATGATACAGTGACAAGTGTTGCAGTGCCAGTGATCAGAGATAGCTGGCATGCATCTGTTATTTCTTACACTAATATATTTCATAATTAGGTTCGTTCAGGCTCTAGATAAAAATCAATATTTTTATCTACATGACAATAAAGCATGGTAAGAGTTATTGAAAACAAGTATATATAAAAAAAATTCACAGGATATATTTTGCCCTGGTTTGATGCCAGACTTTTGAAAGTCTTGATACTACCCCTATTTGATTAATTACTGATAATCCTAGTTGTTCAAATGCACTTATATGTACATATGAATGAATAGATTTTTTTTTTTCACATGTATGAATGTATATGATGAAAAATGGGATAAGACTCACAACTTCCTCAAATATATACATGTATATATAATAGGTCACAGTAATAATAGTAAACAGAGTCAACAGCCTTTGTCAATTTCTTGCCTGTGTGATCATCAGACCAAAAGGTTTTTAATCTGATTATCACACAGGCAAGAAGCTTGTAATCAAAAGATATTTTGATTAACTATACATACTTTATCACTACCGATATTAAGTACATTGATAATAAATATAGGCAACAATTCTTATGGATCTATTATATATTATTTAGTCTGAAAATAACACAGACTAGAGACAGATAGTCACCGAGAGCCAATGACTGTGTTTATGCTTATCAACTATATATATATATATATATACACACACACACACAGTTCAAGAAAAAAATATTATACATAATATTATTTTATAAGCAACAAAACATTTGAAGTTTATTATAAGTAAGTGAAAATGGCTGAGAGAAAAAAAGTTTGATTTCACATTTGCATATCATTTAAGTGCACTACAATTTTCAGTAAGCAGCAGTGAACACCTGTCATTATCGTAAGGGAGTATGACTGGCTAAGAAAAAAGCTGAATTTCACATTTGCATATTATTTCAACCCCACCTTGATCTTGGATAAGCTGGACTGAATAAATCTTATGGTTATTATGAGGAAGTGGGAATAGCTAATACAATTGAGTTTTGATTTTATATTGGCATTTTATTTCTAAATACATTTTGATTTTATGAAAGTGGCTATAAATAATTTATTTAAGTTATTCTTTTTTTCTACAAAAACTGAAAATTGAGCAAATATTTAGAAATTGCGGGCTGTCCTGAAACTTCTGAACTGCTATAGTTGAATAATACATCATAAAGATCCGGTTGGGACACATCATCAGTGATGTTGGCCTAGTTCATTGACACTTTCGGTCTTTTGTAGACATCAGACTGTCTCCCCAGGTTGACCCAGCCAAGCTTGATCAGGCCTTGACCTGTGTCCCAGCCTCCATCTGCTATGCTGTTTGAATGCATTTTAGGTTTCACAGCAGAAGGGAAAGGAAAAATATATCCTTGAACAAAGTCGTCTACAGAAACTCAATGTCAGGTGATGATGAGTATGAATAGATCAATTTTGCCATGCTAATCGAACAATAAAAAAAAAAATTTAAGTCACAAAAAAAAGAATCCTAAGCAAATAAAAAAGGATTTCCATCATAATAATATAATGATAGATGGTTAATATAACAGATAGGTATCTAAAAGAACAGATAAAACAAAATGTTTAAGTAGAGATACATTAACAGGATGAAATTTAGTCTTGAATTAAAACATTTGTTAATTGAAAACAAACAGTGTACATTAGATTATATTTAATTAAAATGAGAACTTTGAGGTTTCATTTTTGGATGATGTTTTTTTTTTTCTTGAAAAATCAAAAGGAATAAATGATAATAAATATTCAGATATTTAGGAAACAATATATAATAGTTCATCCCATTGCTAAAACAGGATAATAGCAGTATTGGCCTTGTATAAGAATAAATAAGAGAGGGAAGAAAGAGTAAGGTAAGAGAGAGATACCCCCACCCAGATTATTATGAATATAAAATAGAGTGATGCTCCAAAACTCAAGGACTAGGTAGTAGTTCTGGAATAAAAAGTGATGGGTATTTATATTGGATAGTGATATAGCTGAGTCATAGGAATTGAGCCAATGAATTAAGGGCAAACAATGAAGGGATGATCAGAAATTGGCTACTGGGTAGAACAGTTAAATTATCTTCAAATTTTTTATTTTTTTTTTGTCCTATTTTTTTTATAAAATGTATTTTTTTTTATATTGATGGCATTTTTCAACACAACCTTACACACAGGTTTACTGGTTTAAGTGAGATAGCTGCTCTCTTAGCAGACTGCTTAACAGATCTGAAAAAATATTTTCATTATAAAAGATGCATTCATTTCTTTTTCTTTTTTTACACACATTTAGTCAATTATAGTTAATAGAATGATTATTAATATTTTGTTTTGAGAGGAATTCTTATTTGTTTATAAATGATATACGTGCTAAGCCAAAAATGATGTGCAAATCTCTTTTGATTTTTTTCCATTCATATTTTTTTAAATTTTTCACGTTTCACTTATATACACTTATCTTAATTTTATCATTTAACTTGCTAGTCATGATAATCTGGATTAAGCAAAAACAATTATTTTTAAAAGTATATTATTTCGTGAATAATCAGTATTTAAGGAAAATATTTGAACAATGAGTGCAATTCCAATATTTTCTTAATTGTAAATGAAGACACTAAAAACTACCATTCGAGTGTCAAAATTACATAATTTTGTTATACAATAGTTGGTTTATAGAATAAACTACCTTAAAAAATTCTTTGAAAACCAGTTAGATTATAAATATTTAATGGATATGCACCCAATCCAAAAATTCGGTTAAATACCAATGATATTTTTCAATATTTAGAAAAAAAGTGAATCAGCAAAGAAATCAATTCAGAAATTTATAATAAAATATAAGGAAAGGCTAAGTTTTCTTAGAATTATGATATTCTCCTTAGCTATATATAAGTTTTTGGCAGGTTCTCCCAATTAACTTTAATTTCATCAATAAATTACTAAAACACTTCATAAGTGGAACAAACATCATCTAAGGCTAAAGAGGAATCAAAGCTAATTAATAAATTCTAAAGACTAAGAATGTTTTAAATCTAGAATTTCAAAATCTAAAAATTGTGTTAGAAAAATACAATGAATAATATCTTGATTAAAGAAAATTATAAGAATAGTCCGATTAGTACTTTTAGATTTCTTCATACCTCATCTCAAGGATTTTGAAAAATAAAGAAGATTAGTTCCAGATTTTTTTATGCTTGTAAAATTGGTTTCTTATATATAGTATGACCTAAAATGGGTACAAAAGAGTTTGCAAAAGCAATTTTCGAATCTTCTACATCGAATTCAAATGCAGAATTTCAAATTAAAACAAACCTAATTAACCAATTTACTATATCAATTTGTAGTTATTTTATTTCTCCCCTTCCTGTTCTCTACAATCTCCACTCCATCATCCTTATTTATAATTTCATAAAGATGAATAAGGAGTAAAGATGAGCAGTTTCTGTTAACAAGTCTTGGTGACTAAGGGTTGGAGATTGAAATTAAAGTTAGAATAGAAGAAAGCTGACATTGACTGTAGATAAAGCATTGATCTCTCCTGTAAAGAGTCAACCATTAGTTCTTTAAACAACTGCCAGATTGATTTTCTTTAAGTTTTTATGTGATAAAAATGCACACAGAAAAAAAACAACATACATTTAACAAGTTGGTAGGTAGTACCTTGCATTGAAACACAATGAGATATCGAGTTCAGTACTATAAATAGACAATTAGTTACATTGAGACACATTTCTCTCTCTCTCTCTTATATTAGGCGAGAAACTGAGAGTCACCAAGAACCGCTTGCTTCATGTTTGATTTTATCAGATATATATATATTTACACACACACACACACACAAATATATATGTATATATATATATACATACACACACACACATGAAAAAAATCAAGATTTTTTATATTTTAAAATTATTTAAATGCTAGTAAAACATTAATTCAGAATAAGTTTTAGTTTTCTTAGAAAGACATTAACCTAATTAACAGATTTATTAAATAAAATTATAAGGTGCACAGTGGGTATTACAAAATGTTAGCTGTGAATAAATTTTGAAATTGAGAAAAAAGGTATATAAACAACATCTTTAGTTGTTAACTGCAAGGCTAGAATTCAGTGACTTTGGGATTAACAACAAAGTTTTATGAAAGTTTAGAGAATCAAGGAAATAAAAGAAATGCCAATTCATATCATTGAATTCAATAAAAACTTCCTGTACATGAAACAAAGGTATTTTTCCTAATCAAATACAAAATAAACATAAGCAATTTCCTCTCCTATCCTAAATTGCATTTTTACAGGACAACAATTGAGCCTAGGGTTAGATATGATGGACAAGAGTCATCAAGGAGATGGAAAAGATAAAAAATGATGAACTATTACTCTGTTTTGTAATTTCATTTTTCTCTTAAAATCATTTTAACTCAATTTTCCCCCACTTATTAAAGAGTCAAGAAGCATCTTAGTTATACTGAATTACATTAGTCCTCAATTTATTTTAGTGAAAGGTAAACTGAATTTTAAAAACATAAATTTTCTAATCAGAATTAGCTGTTTAACGCATTAGTATTGCATGAAAACATCACTGCACTGATATTCTGTGACACATACAGAGGAAAAAAAAGCAATTTGAGAAAAATATTGAAAGTGGGTATTTATACTGAAAATATATCTAAACATATAGAAATAACCCTTTCCCCAATCCACACACCAAGCTATCATATTCACAAGTTTGATATAGAATAATAAAATGAATTATTCTTCTGATAAATAAAAAGAATGGAGAAGATATTTGTAAAATACATAAGAAAATCAATAATAACATTTTTGTAGTGTGCAATAAAAAAAATTAAAAAAATTACATAACTTTGAATAGATTTTAACTTTTCGATGCTGATGAAAATGTGTGATAGGGAGAAAGAAAGAATTAAATACAAGCCAGTTTTAAAAGTTTGTTGATGTTGATAATATAATTCCGTTACATAACAGGATAGTTGCAACATGAAATCAGTAAGGGCAACAGAAGTGTACAGACTTCCTCTAAGTTGTATTACCATATTCAAATTTGAATTTACACCTAAAAAATGTATACAGTAAAATTTGAACTTTAAATCAAGTTAAAAAAAAGAAGTAGTTTATAATTAATAAATATTAATTTACTCTCATTCTCAATTACAGCTTTTTAATTGAAAAAAAAAACCTGCATCGAGATCTGGATTAACCCTAATGGGAATCACCCTAATGTAAGGCACGCCTATGGTGAAGAAAACTTAAATGATCCTTTGATTTGTAGAAAGTTATTAACGAAAAGACTAACAAAAAATGGCAAAGGCCACATTGCTAGTTTTGCCTTTTTGGAAGTAATCAAATGAAAACACTTTGAATTGGATACATTGGGCAGATGGGAATTCTCATGAAAGAAAATTAGTATAAGAGCAAGTTTTAAAAGCTTGTTAATACTGTCGTTGGTGATGCTATAACTTTGTAAGATAACAGGAAGGTGGCAGTATCTTTAATGTACAATAACAGTCCTGTTTGGTACAGGTTTGTTAAAAGTAAACAAAGATGCAATTGAATACTCTTGCTATTTAAAGTTGTGATAGAGCATGAATTTGTATATTTAACACAGTTATCAAGGTCTTCAAGCCTAGTAGGAAGTTTGGTGCCATATTTATATATTTTAGAAATAATTTTCAACTTCTTTTTTTACAATGCACCTTCCCATCATAATCATATAATAATAATCTAGTAGCAGCTTAGACTTGTTAAAAAAAATCTTACTGGTATTGAAAATAATGATGAAATCCCTACCTATTAATAAAATAGTCTCGACAAATAGCGTCTCCTGGGGATTTTCGCAGGCTTTTATAGACTCAGAAACTATGACTGCACAGTCAATTCTGAACCCAGCAGGCCATTTTGGTTAGGGTCGACAGTGTTCCACGCTATGAAACTCGCAGTTTTGCCTTTAACCCGGCGCTTTCCAGGCGTTTCTCATTCTTTGCAAACCCACTTTGTTTTTAACGAAATTCAACCAAACTTCGGATCTACGTTTTCGATGCGACTATTTTTCGCATGACGCCAGCACTATGAAAAAATCAGCGTTGTGAAACCCCATTTTTAGCGTCCTTTTTACCCCATTTTTTGCATCTATGAGTTGTGTACTTCCAATTTGGTTGAAATTTCACACACAGACGCCCAGCGTGGTCTACATTTTTTTGAAAATGTTAATTTTAAGCCGATTTCATGCAGTTCAGTTTCCTATTGTATGAATATAACAAACTGATCCTCCACTGTATGACTACATTTTTGTATGAATTAGACAAAAATAATGTTTGTCTAAAAAAATTTTTTACATGATATTTTTTATTGGAAATTGGGCACTGACTTAATGTCCACTGGATTTCTCTACTAATTTCTTTTTTTTTTATGAATTTCGAAAAGGTTCTTTTTGTACATAACCTATTGATAGAGGTGGCAATTGTTTTTTTAAAATGTTTTTATCATTGCTGTTTCTTTTATCTCTCTTTTTCTTTATCTCCTCTCTCTCTCTTATTGTCTTAAACTGCAGTAATAGCCTCTAATTTGATTTTATTTAAAAAATTTTGGTAAAATTTTACATGTAGACCATTTTTACTGATATTATCTAGATAACTACTAATATAATGAAACCCAGTTTTAAATATTATCCAAGTAGTGAACTAGATTTTGCAAGAAAGGCTAGAAGAGCACTTTATAATCAGACATTGCCTATAGATACCTGGGCAACGCCGGGTTGGGTGCAGCTAGTATAGAATAAAAAGAGGCCCTAAGAGGATTAAGGTGTTTGGTTTAAGACACTCTAAATGAAAATGGTTATCTAAATATATAAGCAATATGGCTTATAAACCATTGTTTATCTCAGGCCAGAGTTCATTACAAAGAAGTTTTATTTAGTATAATAAATTCATTTACACTCACCAATGACTGTGAAAAATGTTAAGACAATTTTGTTTGTCTATTATAACAAAACTAGAGCATTTTCTAAATCATATATTGCCAAAAAAAAAAACAAAGCAAAAACTATTTTACTATCATCAGATTTGTATTTCAGGTATGAAATCATCTTACAAAATTAATGCAAATTTTTTGATGAGGCTTGATTATTAGTATTATTTATACTATTCTGACTTTTATTCTCATTAATGTAAACCCAACATTTCAGATTTTGGTTTTTTTCAGCGTTTATTTGTTATATTTGAAAACCTTTTATGACAAAAGAAAAAGAGTTTTCAGAGAATTGCAAACAGCAACCTTTATTTAAGTCAATGGCATAAAGTATTCTTATTCCATAAACTACAACTGATTATAATGTTAAACTATATCAAGCATTCTTCATTATTTCTAGAATTCAAGATTGAACTAGTAGCCACTAAATGTTAAACACAAAGTGGAGACATTTGGCTAAATAAGGTAAGTAAAATTATATTGAAGAATAACAAGGAAGAATTTGAATATAAATCCTATAAAAAGGATTTTCTTTCAAATGCTTTTTACCAAAGTATTTTTCAGTTAATGTCCTAAAACATTCATCACCTCATTCAAACAACAATGAAACAAGACTGAAAATGAACTGTGTGGTTGGTTGAATGAAGATTTTTAAAGAATCAAAAAACTTATAAGAAAAAAAACTAAATGCAAATGGCTACAATGGCAAAAAGAAGGTTGAAACTAATGGATTTCGGTCAAGCAGACAATGTTATTAGGCAACACTTGTTGCCACGGTTCTATTAACTAACCTCTTTAAATGTTTATAGATAACAAAGTATTTTACCAGTTTTTTCAATACAGTTTTATTTTCCACCCGACATGAAAATATAATTAGAAAATTAATCTTTAGAAGCTAACTTGGAAACTACTCTTGGGCACAGATAGGCCTTGGCCTTATAAAACTTCAGACCTATGAATTTCTTTTATTAAAACAAATCTTAAAATAAACTAGCTAGCACTTATAAAAATCAAACTTTTGAAGCTATGGAATGTCTAAACGGTATAAAATCCTTTATCTTTAACAAGAAATGTTTAATGCTAAAATGTAGCAGTTAAATGCTTGGATTGTATTCTGTAATAATAATTGTAATTAACAAGGTTAAATCCCATTAAGTAAAATTTGTTTACTTTTAGGCTAACACATTTGAAAAAGGTATGAATCTAATCTCTGCTATGGTTTAAATAGTGCAACTATTGATTTTCTTTTAAACAACCAAAAAAAAAAAGACAAGCATTTATAAAATCATTTCTGATATTGAATGGCCATAAAGGTTAATAGGCCATTAAACAAAAATAACACTCATACGTTTCAATATTAATCAAATAAGTACAGGTTTTTTTTTTATATTGCATTTGCTTTTTTTTGTTAATTACAAAAATAATTTCTATAAAGAATCTTCCTAAAGTATGAAAATTATCTCACAATCTTCAAAAATGCCATGAGATTAAAATTCATCACCAACTTGAAAATTTAACTCCTATTTGCATATGTCTTGAAACTCAAAACCTTTTCTTAATTAGACATTCAGGGTGGATGAACTTGTTTGTTGGTTTGTTGTTTAATGACATATCAATCTTTAAAATCATTAAATGACAAAAATATGTTTTGGGGTAAACATTTTTCTTTTGTTAAACAGTAGTTTTACAAAAAGCAGTTGCATAATTTAGAATACACTTTGCCAAAAAAGTAAATATAATAGATCAAATAGGATTAGAACTTGAACAATCTGGAAATAACTTTTTATAATTTTATAGTTTTATAATGTCTTTACAGAAAAGAAATTTTGCTCTATTGTCTAAGTCATAATTTCACTATTTGGTTGAACCGATTTAAATATTAACTATTTCCCATGGATAGAAAATGAGAATATAAGTCAAAATGGAAGATCTGGTGCTCTCTTTCAGCAATCAAGAAAAACATTTATGTAATAACATACTTTTTGAAATTGTTTGTAAAACCACTCAAAATCTAATAAAATGACTTTTCATTTGATCCAAGTAAAAACAACTGAATTAAAAATGATTAAAAACCCTTTCAATCACAATCAAATTGTAAACAAAATAATTATTGATAAAGTCTTTAAAGAGCAAATGCTAGCGTCTAAAACAAATCAAACTTAAAAATAGAGACCACACATTTATGATCCACCGCTTAACTTTTACTTCCTAAGTTAGTATATATCAAGGCTAAATTAATGACTTAATGATAATCCAGACGGATTATCAAATTTTTCACAATGATGTAATATCAGCAAGTATCACCCAAGTCATCTTATCAAGGCTATCAAATATATATATTTCAAACACACACAAAATATTATATAAATTATATCCACTTAATTTTTTTCTTAAAGTAAAAAACTTCTCTTGAAAAATTCATAAATTTAAAAATTTTCAGTTTGTATAAAATTTACTCGTTTTAATTTCACTGGAATACTTATTTTAAGATTGCTGATAATGGCAGCAAATAAAAGAGAAGTTCAAGCTTAGCAAGTCTGACATTAAATTTTCTAGGCTCTAAAGGCAAAGAAATTTGGAGAAAAATGTGGAAAGTATACAAAAAGCAAGTTTTAGTTAAAAATATTTATTAATGGGTGGGATTATTTAAATCATGTTAAAATTCATATAAACCATTATTTATGCTAAAAAAGATTCACCCATTTATTGCCAAACTTGCCTAAATTCACCAAAATACTGCATTTGCTCAATGGGCTAAACTTACAAACCTTTAATGATACTGAGAAATCCTCTTGAATTTTTGGTTAGACATATTGAAATAGTTTTAATTAATAAAAACATTGTAAGGTATACATTATTTAAAATTATTTATTTGGATTTTTGACATTTTGTCAATATCAATGTCCAAAATTTTTTAAGGATAAGATAGATACACATCATACATAATAAAGCTAAAAAAAAACAAAAAAAAACATGCACCAAAGTTAACAGCAATGAAGTAAATTGAATGCCATCCTTTTTATTTGATTTACCATGAAGAAAATACTGGTTTCAAGCTTTGGATAGAACTTAAACCACAATTTTATGAACTAAAAAAGATACTTTATTAAAATAGAAAAAATGCTGAAAATGTATCATCTGTCAACATTAAACTTGTTTTCCATTTCTTTCAGTTTTTATTAAAGATCTTCCTTTTTTAAAAATTTATGTGATGTATATAATCAGTTTTCAAGTATGAGAAATATGAGGATATAGTAATTTAAAAACAACATTGGAGGTTTTGGATATTGCTGTGGGCCAGTTTTGATACACTTCTAATTACAATGATAGAATAGGTATTAAATAATAAAACCAACACCCTTCAAGCCCTGCGGCATTAGTATAAGAGCTTTTGGATATATGTAGGTAGCAATAATACAAAACATTATAAATCAACTATGTGAAACTAAGATGAGGTTAAAGGCATTAGACAACAAACTTGCTGTTTAGTCATTTCATTGCCATGAAATGTCATTGAGCTGAACACTGCAGTTGCTTATATCTAAAAACAGAAGTCAGAATTGGCTCTTCTAATATTTTTAGAGTTGGAGCCAGATTCAATAATACCAAATCCAAACCTTTGACATTAAATTCTAACAGCTATAAATGGAAATTTTAGTGCTATTATTAGATAAGGAAATATAATTTATCATCATCTTAAAAATCATATTACATATTTCACAAGTAGGTAACATGGGATAATCTGATCCAGACCATTATCAAATGTTTTATAAACCCCATAACCCACTAAAAAATATTTCCACATTCTAGTAGTGAAGCATTTACTATACTATGAGAAACTTTGATCCACCAAAAAGAAATATAAACAAGAATCATTTCTGAACTGTGAGGAACTTTATACCAAAGCAAGTTACCTATTGCTGAAACATAAGCCAATCAAATGGCAATAAAATATTTCAAATACTTATTATTTAATTATAATTTAAAGGAGAGAATTTAATTATAATTTAAAGGAGAGAATTTAAGTTAAAAATCAAGAACTTAGCTATATCTAATATCAATGGTTGACTCATTATTGCAACATATCAAAATATGAAGTACCTTTGTAAAAATCTTGTCACTTCTGATAAAAGTTTTCAAATTCCTTCAGATATCATACTGATCAAGAAATCACATTTGATTTTAAGAATATTGTATATTCCTAGAATTATCCAAATTATTCATCAAATGATACTAGTCAGAATATGCAAAGCGTGCAAAAAATTCATGAGAAATGGATATGAAATATTGAGTGAGTTTAGCTAAATCAAACCATAAATATAATAGTTATCTTTCCTGTCAACATTAACCAAATCGATGCATATAAATTAGAGCATAAATGAGAATGCTGTGATTTGGTTGACATAAATTTAGTCTGTTCATTTATTAGCCACAATCTAACAACCTTTGAGATTTTTAAACCAAAAATATACACTTTTATTCACTTAATCAAATAAGGCTTTTTTTCTCAAAATACAAATTCATTTATTTTAAATATGAAAATCAAAAACAGGAGAGCAAATGCAGTACTGATCAGTTAAAACAAATACAATGTTTATATAGTTCTGAAAAAGGAAATAAACAGTTTAATTATTTGAAATGCACATTTTCTAAATTGAAAGTTAATAACTCTTATTTCATAAATATGGATTTATCTTTAAAAAAACTAGGTTAAAACCACGCACTATTACAGCAGTCATGTACCCATAAATCTGGGGAAGTTTCTGGAACAAAATAGCACAAAACATAACTTTCTAGACAACCTAAAAAGATAGTGTAAACGGTTATGAATAAATAAGGAATAAGTTTTCAGAAAAACTTAGAATAGTATAAATAAAGAAGGTTTTTATGATAGAAATCCTTTAGAATGATTAAAATTTTGGAAATAAGTATCTTGTTAGTGCTGCTTGACGAAGGGAAGGAGGATCTTTAAACTGTATTATTAAATGAAAAAGACAGGTCTGATTGTATTATTATTGAATGTTATAACAGGGTTTCATTGACTCACACAATGAATACCACAAATATTCTATTAACTTCCTCTTAGAAGAAATGGCTGACTTTTCCCGGGTGCCAGTGACTTGCAACTAAGAGAGTTAAGGAAGTCCATTATATTGGAAAGCAGTACCGTACATATGTAAATTTTGGTGGTCTGAATCATTATGCTATGCAAATATTGGTGGTTTGAATGTTTCAATGCTCACTTTTGTTTATTTGATTTGTGTTTTTTTATAACTCCAAATTTTGACCCCTTAGCAGCTATTTTTCTGGCTCGAAATCAATTAGAAAGTGTTCAAAAGTACTGAAGACCCCATATATGAAATTTCAAGTATTTAGACCCAAAATTAGCAGAGTAGTTTGGTAGAGACTGCAAAGGTCAGATCTTTTAACTGTGACCTGTTAGCAGCTAAATTTCCAACTCAAAACTGATTGAAAAACTTATCCCAGGTCTGAATACTCTTTATTTCAAATAAGTCTGTAGACCAAAAATTGGCTCAGGAGTTTGGTAGAGACAGATTGAACTGAATACACACACACACACACACACACACACACACACACACATTTTTACTTTATATAAAGATATTACTAGAAGAAAAATGAAAATAGTTAATCATTTAGTAGGAACCATTTATAGAAATAGTTGTTGTCAGTATTAGAACAAAAAAAATCACATTAAAAGTAATACCTTCTTTCTATTTTTCTCGTGATAAAACAAGAGATGTGATAATCATACTGTAAATGATGTCATAGTATTGATTGTAGTGATGATCACAACATCCAGTTCAAGAAAATGATAGTCATAACTGTGATGATGGTGATTATTTCAGTCATTTAAAGCTGATTGGCTAAGACTAATAAGAACTCATTCACTTTCCCACCCACCCACCTACAAGAAAAAGCTAGTCGTTATATACAACTTTTGAATGAACTTATTTAGACCACCACACACCCACAAACCATTCATCTGACATGAATCCTGCTACCTGCCATTCTTCCTTTGGAGAAAGAAACTATGGGCACCTGTCCTAACATTGGAATTATATTTATCTTCCTAGAAGAAAGCACCCTCCTCCCACAACATACCAGTCTTATAGAGTTTCTGGATTCAGTTTCCATCCAAAGTGAAGGAATGTTGTTAACAGGAATGAGAGTAGCACAGACTGACTTTCAAATCTCTCTCTCAGAAAATCTTTCATCCACTACAATGATAACAGAAACTAAAGATATTTATGCCATTTTAGTTTGTTTTTTTTAGTTTTTTTTTAATTTCATTTTTTTCCCCACAACTAGTCTCTTTCTCTCTCTCATACCCAATACACAGCAGGGAAAGAAAATATAAAAGACTTGCCTAAGGCATAAATGCCAGATTTTTTGCTCAGAATTAGACCTTATCAGATAAGCCATGTCTATTTCTGTGCATGCAAATGTATGTGGGTGTGTAGCAGGTGAGCTTTCTGAAAATCTAAAAACTAATCATATGTGTGTGAGACTTTAATTTAGAATCAACTATCTACAAACTCCTACTTTTATTCACCAACAAAGCAACAATAAAATAACTTTTGCCTAATGTTTCTGAGAGTTGGATGATATGTCTTATCAAAGGTTATTTCACAAAATAATACTTAGAAATTAATTTTCTTGTATGCTTCTGCTCTTTTTGCTTTTATTAAAACAGAATAGCATGATTTGTAACTATACATATCCTTATTCTACCAACCCTAGTCTATCCTTGTGTGTGCATCTATTTAATGTGCAACCAGAGGTAACAGTGTTTAAAGAGAAACTATATTGTTTTATTAATGATTCAGCCTTTGAAATCATTCAAATCTTAGTTGATATCAACTTAAAGACTGATACAGTTGCAGACGGTATAATACCTCTTCATTCTTTAGTTATGAGTTAAATAATACTGTTACTGTTTTCCAAGTAATTTATTTACAAAAGATAACGTTTGTTTAGAAAAAGTATAATTCTGGCTTTAAATGACCATATAGGTTAATATACTATAAAGCAGAGCAAAATCTAATTACAATTTATTTTTTCTCGTTCTCCTGACATTTCTATCGCCTAAGAAAACCCCTAATCCACAATTGAGACAAATCATAGTTCATAAACTGTCACTGGTTGTGGTTAGTTTGAACTATGAGGCAAAACACTGGTTACAGTTTAGGCATAAATACCAAGATTTTTAATACTTATCTAGAAAACAAACTCTCTTCACATAAAAAGATCAACATAATATAATCTTCTTGTTAATTAACAACTAAGTTTACTTGATGTGACATACATTCACATGAATCATGAACAAGAAATCCAACTTTCTGTAATTAATGAATGAGTAAATCACTCATTATAAAATATATAAATAAATGGAAAGAATACAAAGATCAAAGCATAAAATTTTCAGGATATTCCTTTTTAAACATAGTTTCAGGTAGACAAGAAATTATTGTTGAAATATGGAGTTAAAAAATAAGTTTGAGGCTACTTTGCTGTGTTCACAAAAAATTTACTTCCAAATAGAAAATAATTGTTACCTAACACTTCCTTCTAATAGAGACAAATCACAGATTCCTTTGTGATAAAAAGAACAGTTTTGAGTCAAAGAAGTTTCTAGTTACTATTTAGATCTAATTATAATGGGCAATCAGCACTAAATAGTTCTTTACAGTATAAAAAAGGAAATCACACAAAAAGTACTACAATGATAGATTAGAATTTCCCAACTCAATTGTGTCAAAAGTAGGTAAGTAACACAAAGTAAATAATAAATAGGATCTCCAGTTAAAGCAATAGAACATTACATAATTTTTATTTATTTAGGAATTCATTGAGATAAGGCTTCACAATTTATTAATTATTTTATTAGTGGACTATTGTCCTCATCTTTCATAGATGAGGACAACAGTTCTCATCTATAGTTGTCAGTCATCTACATATCATCTATCATCTACAGTTGTCCTCATCTTTTATAGATGAGGACAACAGTCCGCTAATAAAATAATAAATTACATAATTCATATACAAATATCAATATGTATTCTTATAGAGAATGAAAAATGTTATTGAGGCCAGTTAAACAACATGTAATATCAAAAAGCATTTATCTTGGTTAGACTACAATAAACCAGTTTTCAGAGTTAAAATACTATATGTTTTTAATTTATTTCTGAAAAGATATAATCTGAAATACAGCATAGGAATTATGATTGGGTAAAGACCAATGAAAACCCAAACTAAGTATATGTAACCATTTGATAATGGGTGGTGTTTGTTAAGCTATACATTATGATTTTGTACTAATTTCATAGTTCTATTTGAAAAATTAGCCAATCTCTCTTTTTCTCTTTATAAGGTTTTAATGAGGAATCCAATAGTTTATTCTTTGAATACTTCATTGATTTGGTTGAACTAATTTCACTTTTAGAAGCTATACAATAGATATTTTCATTCAATATCATGAGATTGATTTTTTATGCTTTGGTGTTAGTGTAGGTCAAGACCTTCAACAGTATATAATACTTAAATATCATTTGGAAGTTTCATATAACCATTTTCATCTTGATTGTTATTTCCACAAAATTATGGCCAATGTAACCCCTTGACTCAAGCTCATGACCTTATTTTGAATTTTGAACCAAAAATATTATTTAATTCACTGGAGTAGATTGTTCTCATTCTGCTAAAATGTCAATATATGTATTCCTATTAGTTGTTATTGAATTTAATCTTTAACCTCCAAAGACTTATGACTTAGAATGGATCTTAAATCAATACCTTTAATCATTATGTCATAGGTCCAGTCGGATAACAAAATGAGTGGACTTAATCAAGAAAATAGGTAAAAATGACTAAGAATACTTCTCTAAACAGACTAATATTACTACCAAGTTATGAATAAAAGAATAAGACTAATTTACGATGTGGATCAAATAAAGACTTTAGGTTGTGATAAAGTACATTGTTCTACTATCAGTGAAAAACAAATATATTTTCTTTATCCTCAACTAAAAAATTTTCATTTTTACCTATGTAAACTGGCAAATAATTTTTCATCCACATCATCATTCTTTTTAAAGATTATTCTGTATTATATTGATATAATGCAAATGTATTGTAGGAAACCAAGTTTTCATATTATTAGTGTTTTTTAAACTAATTGTGGCAAGAAAGGTTTTACTACTTAATCTACTAGAACTGAAAGAGAAAATGAGAGAACTCCTGCTTTCCCCAAGAGTATGACTATAAATATTAATATAAAGGAATCACTTATATGTCATTCTTAAGTTTAAACTGTTATCACAAAACTATCAATCTTGCCAAGTACAATGATTAAAATGGTCAATCATTAACTGTACTCAATACATTTTTAGTTTTAACTTTCTAAATCCAAAAGAAAACGTTAATCATTTTTAAGACTATAAATTAAAATGTATACTTCCTTACAGGATGGAGGTTTCCTGTTGAGTAATTTAGTCTTTATCATTAATTATTCTTGATTACATTTCATTAGTCAAAAACAACTCTTAATTAAAAGGCAAAAATCTAATCATTAACTGGTAAAGAAAGAAAGAAAGAAAAGACCATATTCATAATTTGTACTCATTAATGAAATAGATTTAAAATTGAAAAAAAATATTGATTGATAAGAGAATCAAAGTTAGTATGGCTCTTATAAGCAGTGTGTTCATTTAATGAATAAAATTAACATGATTTTTTTACAAAATATTCTCAAAGATGAAGAGAAAGATTAGAACGTAGTACTTAAGACAACCCTCCAAGAGGTATACTAAAGAACTATAAATATTTACTGACACAACACAGTGAGAAAGAAATGAAACTTTATTAAATACACTATAGTAGATAAGCATTGTTATTATAGCAACAATAACAATAATAATACACAGGAAATCTAAAATAAAATAACAAGTAAATAATAATCATAACATAAAAAAAAGGTATAACTTCATCATGCTTTTCCCACCACTTCCGATTCCACTATATATAAACGAATGTAAACAACGCAAATTATAATGTTATGATTAAACAGGAATCTTGCATAACTTATAACATAGTGCTGGAAAGCTGTTTCAATCTTATTAGATCTATCAGTGACACACAATGTTGTTACCATTCCAAACCCAAAGTAACATTTTTTAACCTATTTTCTGATAAATATAAACTAGTAACTTCCATTCTGTAGACCCAAAGGTTTTATCCACGCCTTTCAAAAATAGCATTCTTTATCTTCAGGGGTCTATACAAATGTCATTAAGAAATTTCCATCTAAAAGATACTTTTCTCTTAGAAACTTCAATCCTTTTAATAGACACATAGAAGGAAAGAATATCCAACTTTTCAAACTAAATATACAAATAAAGAAAAATAAAAATAATGTACTCATATGAATTAATAACTATGGCTGAATTTAGCTTAAACGAAAGAAGAAATACTTTTTGAACAATGGTAAAATGAAAATCTATTTCAGTACAGTATAAATCATAATAAGGCAAAATGCAAAGAGCATGTATGAGAGGTTCTGGTATGTAAAATTTTATCAGAGAAAAAAAGAACAGCAATAAAAGGAGTATTTGGCAAGTAGTCATTGTAGCATTTGTAACTGTAATGGATATAATTATGATGTAGCAGATTCAATGGAAAAACCATACCTAAATGAAAGTAACATCATAATTACAATGAAAGGGTGGCACATCAAAATCTAAATGCAAAGAAGGGAACAGAATAAGATGAGGAGTTCGATGGATGAAGAATAGATAAGACTTTTTTAAAGAATTTATTAAAGAAAAGAAAAAAAGGGGGAAAATGCTTTGCTAAATTCAAACATTTTTATATATATATATATATATATATATAACAGATTATTGCTTTTAAAAAGTAACTAAATTAAGTAATGTGTATTCAAAAAGCAATTCTTTTAAATAGATAAGATTAATTGATTATTCTTTTTGTTTCAATATAGAAAAACAGGTGTCAACATTCAATGTAAATGCTTTAATGTGAACAACCAATTACTTTCATTTAAAAAAAAAAACTAAAACAATTGGTGATAGTATTATTATTATTGCTGTTATTTTTTTGGCATTATACAACTATTACAAAGTTCCTCTTATAATATAGTTTATTGTCTCAATTGTAGAAAAAAGAAAACAATGGAAAATATCAGAAATTAAAAAACATCTTAGAGTTCCATTTTTATTCATTTATTTTTATGTAATGGATAAATTAAAGATAAAGATTCTACCCATAAATATTTTTTAAAAAGTTAGATCTCTTAAAATATTCTAATAAAGCACATCTTTTTTTTAACTTAAAACTACCTTGGATTCCCATATTTGATAATTCATCAAATGAAATACCAAAATTTTTAACTGTCTAGTCATAAACAATATAACTCTGATAAAAATTAGATTTCAATACAATAAAATTGGATCTTTTCCTGTTCTTAATTTTCCCTTTTCATAAACTACAATTCTATTATAACTTTGTTAACAATGCTTTTCTTGAACCTTATTACTTTTGAATTATTTATACCAACGACTGAATTTTGAATAGCACAGGTAAAAACAAATAATATATTCAATAAAAAATGAAAATAGGTATATACTTTGTCTATAGTTACTTTTAGTTGGTTCTGTATTCATTTTTCTAGATTATCATACACATCACAATTTCTCTTCTGTACAGACACACCAACCAAAATGAAAATCTATTTAAGAGATATAAGAATAGAATATATGACAAGTAAAACAAAAGACAATTTTTTTTTAATCCATCATATTCAAATAAATGAATACATATCTTCGGATATTAAAAACTGAAAAGATTATTATTATAATATCCTTGCAAAGGAAATGACTTTAAAAAAATCTCATATTTGAATGCTAAGAATAAATATGATTCGTAATAAAGAAGTTTAATTTTTTTTGTTTTGAATCTTTTTTTTTTTTTAAAGAAAGAAAAGAAAAAAAAACATAGTAATTATTATTAGTATCATAGTAATTATACATAGTTATAAAACTCTCATCTAAAAAAAACCCAGAAAAACAAAACAGAAACACATTGTTTGGTCCCATTGAAGGAATTCTAATTTTGGTAGCACTAGAAAATTTTTAATAAAAAACAGTCTGGCAGCTAAGGCTGATGGCTTTCATAAAAAAAGATAAAATGAAGATGACCTTTCATGAGGATCAGTTTAAATTGAAACTTTTTACATTTCAGAATCTAAAACATTTGATAAAATTGTAATGTAAGTTTGATCACATGGTTTGTCTAATTCTATTAAAATTAATCAAATATCAAAGACAGAAACGTTGTTTGGTCATTATGTAGTTAGATTTTATCACCTTACTTTTCAGATAGATAGATAAAGATAGAGAAAGAACCAGAACCTTTACTTGACATTGAATTTGAATACTTATCATGTTCATGTCATATAAAGTCGAAAAAAGTATATCTAATATGACAAAACAGTTTACTTTAAAAGAAATTCATAAAACATTTTTTAAACTGAAAAGACAAAAGATAAATAAAATATATTCTATTAAAACTGTCTTTCAAATGCGTGCTTATGTATTCTGACATGGGTTTAGTCATCAATAGAGAAAAAAATATTCTTATATTTTCATATTTTACATACATTTTAAAGTTTTATCATCTAATCTTTCTTTTTTTCTTTTAAATTCAACTACAATTTTAAGAATGAAGATAATTCCTTTGAAAATGTAAAATTATCCTCGTGGAAGAGTGAATTGATATACAATAATCAAATCAGCTGTCATTAATAATTATCTTTTCAGTTCTTTAATCATCTCAATTGTTAAGCAGAACATAACCAAATGTTATTTCATCTACAAATTTTATTCTAATATTTGAATATTTCAAACAATTTAAAAGAGACTTATTTTCAATTAACACTCACAGAAAAATAAATGTTTATTGTAAACAATACTAAGTTTAAGGAGACATTCTTGAAATAATTGGTTCTTTGGCAGTTGACATATTCTATTTTCAATCAAAGGGTCAAAAGGCATAACTGTCCTACTATCTATGTGATAAAAAGAATAATCATAAAGATTTAACTTTAAAAAAAAAACAACCTTCCATTTCAAACTTGACAGGTATTCTCTTTAATTTTTTTCTTACCCTTTAATCTAATAATTTTACTTAGGATATAAACAATTCCTCCATATGAGTATACATCTTAGCTAGTGTATGTGTGTGTATATATATATATATATATATATATGTATATATATATATATATACATATACATACACTAGCTAAGATGTATACT
>JAYKTE010476959.1:0-10140 GCA_036873565.1 Xipholeptos notoides | reverse complement strand
GTGTGTGTGTGTGTGTGTGTGTGTGTGTGTGTGTGTGTGTGTGTGTGTGTGTGTGTGTGTGTGTGTGTATATATATAAGTGTGTGTGTATTATGTTTAATGTTGTTTTTTTAATATGCTTTTATTTCATGTGGTTTTAGCTAAATAGCTTTCCATTAAGTTTTAGAAAAATATTATTTGTGGATTTAATTTTGAAATTTAAGTACTTTTATTATTTCATAAGAATTACAGTAAAAAAAGAACCAACAAAAGTTTGTGTCAACTAAATTTTACATTCCATACACAGTAATTTAATTCTTTCTTTATCTTTGAGGTATCTTCTAAGTACCGTAATATAGTCATTAAAAAAATGTATTTTCACATGTTTGTGTTTTATTTGATAAACAAAGGACTATATCCTAAAACTAACTGTAAAAGAAACAAGCTGTGTTAGTGTTCATTTAAAACAAACACAACTCAGTTGAATAGAACTAATTTAGTTAAGTCAACATTCATACTCTCCCTCTCTCTTAACCTATTTCATGTTTGTCAGTGCATAAACACTTCAGTTATTTATAAACTAAATTGTATTTTAGCCAACAAAAATAAAGACTGTTTTTAGTCTTACATTCTTGTTAGTTCCCCTGTTGAGTTAATTATTCATTCTTCATGTCTTATTTACTCCTGTTGCTGCCATCTAAAGGTTGCACTGATTGTTCATTTCTTTCTACAGTGCATTCAGTAAGTCACAGTGAACCTTTCATTTTATGGTAAACAGCAAGAAATTTATCAATACGAACAACAAACTTTGCAAGACCTATTTGACAACATTGGACCCTAATTTGAAATGTGGAATTAACCTTTTTTTTTCAGTTTAAACCTGATCATTTTCAACAATTTTTGTGACTATAATTCCTGCTTTTTCATTAATTAAGAGATAGTCCTTGATCTTTTCAATAAATTGACTATTCAAAACATTTTATCAAATTTTAGGACATAGGCTATGGTTCTTGCATTTAAGTTATAGGGGCACAGTAACTTTTTGAATACACTGTATATAGTTACATTTACTTTTGATGTGAACTGAAGAGTGGAAAACTAAGTTAATGATTTTGAGGCTTGACTATTTGTTATATTTTTCTTGAAGTTGTTGAACTTTTTTCAGATATGAAGTTTGTTCCAAAAGTGATACCCCCTATTTTCTAAAAATATTTTTCAAAAGTTGAAGAGCTACAAAGATGAGAGTGGTACCATTAAAACTAGTAAACTTTTCTGCTCCAGAATTTTTTTTTCTACATACTCACCACCATTGTCAATGCACTTTGCCAGCAATAAATGATGCAGTCAATTTTCAGGGGTGATGGCTGTGCATGGGGGCCCAGACCACGTTTTGTCATCTTTATCACCACTCTGAAATAAGTGAACCTATCTCCCAACTGTGCTGACATCTGCATCAGCTTTTTAAACATTCAACTTACGTTTGTAAATGTTGATCAGATCAATTTTTTCTGCATGTAGGAATTCAATGATACATCTCTACTTCTGACACACGTCCATAATGGGTACTTTTCTTAGTCTTACATTGTTAATATCTGAAATAGAGAGATGAAACTTTCAGGTCATGAATGCATTGGTTTAGTCGTTATAACCATGCAATTAGCAATCCCCTCATAAACTTAGGCGGAATAAAAAAATAAATGGCATTTCTTTTAGAATGACTCTTGTATTATCCAAACACTGGTATCTACATGTTGAACTCTAAAGTCATCTCAGAACTATCAACATTGCCCTTTAATAAATCTATGGGAGACCCATAAGAATACTTCACCTAGATTGACATCTTACCTGATAACATGACCCCATCTCCATGTGGTCTCTCCTCATTCATAGTTGCTTTTGTATTGTTCATTTGTAGATGCAAAATTTGCACTAACAGAAAGCAGGAACTGTTTTTTTTTTTTTTTTTTACTACATTGTACTTTTTAAAAATCTTTTTTAAGGATTAGCAATCATGAACCTTGCTTGGCCTTTGCCTTCATCAATCAAGCAACCTACCATTCTAATTTATTGATAATAATTTTGGGTGGAGGATTAAGGTTTATTTTCCTCCTTATATTTTCATTATCTTTGGTGGTCTATTTACCTTAAGTCAAGTAGTACAAGTGGTTTTTTGTTCTGTTCTTTCAAATAACTGCAATGAAGATGACAACAGAGAGGAGAAAGATTTGTCTTAAGGGTCTTCTTAACAATTGATTTTTTAAAGTGTCTTTCCTCTCTACTCTCCTGAAAGAAGAGATTTCCTTGATGACATTTACTTTCATTTTATAATCTCTCAATCAAATCTTTGAACTCCACAGATACTTTTACCTTTTCTTTCTAATGTAGAAAGTTCTTTTTATTGTTACTTTGTTTTGCTTTTTATTTCTGCAATTATAAAAACTGTCTTTATTCTATGAAACTATTGACAAGATTCTTGAGTTGAACTTAAATTTTGTTTCTAGTACTTTCAATAATTTTTAAAAAACCCATTCTCTTTTAATGTTAATCAGAAAAGAAATATTATCATTGTTAGTTTATGTTGATCTATATTATCTTATGTATAAAAGTGCCCTTGTATGAGTCTGTTTCTGTCTATGGATGACTCCCTAACAAATTACTTTGCCAAGAGACTTGAAATTTTATATATCGGGTATTCAAACCTGTGAAACAAATTTGATTTGGTTTTCAGTCAGAAAAATAGCTGCAAAGGGGTCAAACATAAAAAATTAGATTGTTGTGAGCCTGTAATCTCTGTTACAATTTTGTATTGCAATGACTTCAGTTTTAAAATACTCTAAGAAATAAACAGATTATTTTGTATTTTAAAACCTAATTAGAAATTACTCATTCTCAAATTTGTACTTAAATTACTAGGATTAAGATAGTTGAATTTATTTTTTCTCTTACCATTTATAAACATTAAAATTATTTTGTACTTCAGTTGTTGGCCCCCATTCCTTCTCAACCATTCTCTTTCTTGCTATCGTTGTTATCTTTTATATGATCATTTTTATCTATCTCATTGAATATTCTTTATGTTATACATGTAACTAATAAGGTTTTAGTAGTATCCCATTAATAATTAATACAAGCATATTTTCTTTTATGTTTTAAGTGTCATTGCTATAGAATTCCAATAGTCAGATCACTTTCCTAGAAAGTAAATCCTTGTAGCATAGTGATAATGTTTTAGGATTTGTAACTGTGAAGCAAGTTCAAATACCCGTTGGACCATTATGTTCATTTTAATACTAGTATATATTTTTTTAAATATGAAGCCATTTGTTCTGTCTAGAACAATCCTTAATAGTAATACTATTGTTGCACTGAACAATTTCTTTATAAAAATAGAAATAAACAAAACAAAAAAGAGCAAAATTTGCACAGAAAAGGACCTACAGCAATTATTCCAAGCTTTTATTCTTTAGATATTCCACTGAATATGATTAATCTGTATCAATCTGCAAAAGTGTTCGTAAAAATAAACCTTACCAACCTCCCTCCCTGCCAAAAAAGGCAAAAAATTGCTCTGTATTTTTTTTTTTTTTTGAACAATTTTCGTATCTAAACTTGCATGCAGTGAACACATTGTAAGACAAGTTATTAAATGGTGTACTAATTGGCAATGATTACACATCTGTAACTAATGTGCATACATTATATACACTCACAGATTTTATGTACCTTTCCTTTTTCTTTCTTTCTTTAAATACTGTTTTTATTACTTTATAAAAAGAGACTAGTTTAATCAATATATTGTAATGATGGTACACCTATTGGAATTGTTCTATATGTACCATTGTCAGATACCCAATGGATGATAGGTTAGCATAACCATTTTCCATTATGGCTATTTTTTTAGCCACAACAACAGAGAGCCAATGGGTCACTATCTTTGAGGAGACCCCTACCTTGGGTTCATGTCAAGCCTCTTTTTTGCTCGCACCCACATCATTGGCTTTATTGCAAGATATACGACGGTTGCACCCAAAGTCCCTTTGCTCATACTGCTTATGCCTTAGCATACATAAACATGGTGCAGACCCCTTTGCTTCATCGGTTGCTGCAAGCCATTCACCGTCTGTTTACTCCATTGTTCATTCATCTAGTCTATACATCTAGTGGTGTGTGTTGTCTGTGGGTGATGATAAATAACAAACAAAATGTTTTTTTTATGAACTGAAAAAAATGTCTATTTGCATACAAAAGTTATTGCCGGATAGAATTGGGTAAATTTACTCACTCAATCACCCTCCCCCCATTCTTCCAACCTGACGTGTCAATTCTACTCTGAGTGACTGTCTGACTCTGCTTGACATCAACTCCGACTAACTTCAACTAACTCCAACTTACTGTTTTCTGAAAACTACAAATTAAATAAACAAAATTGAATGATTACTATTGTTTATTCCTGAAATTATAAAACCTAATAGTTATCTCTATTTACAATTTAAGAGAATATTATAGCAAGTTCTTGGACTAACAACAGGAACCCTTTTATAAAACTTAAATTATCAGGTTCTAGACACAAATTCTTAGATTAAAAACAGATTAAAAATGCCTGAAATCAGTATAACAATTAAATACTGTGAAGACTTTCTACTAAAAAGAATTAACCTATGACTATTTGTGTAACCTAATAGTCAATATTGATTTAATGACTGATGATATTACATAACATCTGCTTTTTCTCTGTCCAGGCTAAATTCTCATGGGATAAGGATCATGAAAGATGCACTACAAAGTAGTACAAAGTCTTGCATCTGTTAAGATTATTTGTCTGCATTTTTTTACCATTTTATCCATCCATGCCCAATCCTATGATTTTTGTTGCTATAACCTATTGGTTGGATAAAGAGAAGTTAATAACTTTAAGGATGACTTTGAAATCTGTCCGGAAAATGAGTGTGGGAAATAGAAGTGATGTTAAAAACAGGAAAAAGAACATTCTTTGAAATTATCAAATTCAATAAAAGATTGGCCTACTTTACTAGTAAATTCCATTTAATATAAATTAGCAGAATGCCAGTAAATCGTTAGTTCATCATGAATATTTTACAGTAATGGTAAGCTGAACTAGTTATGTATTGGTTTCTATAAGTGAAAAGTATTTGTAAGAAATGAAATGATCTTATGTGTAATAGATATTGTTTAGTTGCAATCCACTATGATGAGGCAGCTGATGTTTGAACAGATGGTCTTACTTGACAGAATCAGCTGTATTTTTTTTCCCTGAATATTTAAACTGAAAAGAAACATTAGCTTTACTTTTGGAACTTTTTTATTTTTCCTTTTTTATTTTCATTTTTTAATCCAATATCTTTTATCATCAAAATACTTTCTCAATCTTGATATATTTTTGTTAGGTTTTGCTTGGAAATTAAAATTTTGTAGTTCCTAATTAGTACTATAAGGCATTCATTTCAGATAAGGTTTCTAGATTATAAAAAAATTAAGATAAAATGTACATTGGTATAAATTGTGAGTTTCCTTTAAACAAAATAATAAAAACAAAATGTATTTCCAAATTTAATTTTTCCTTTTTAAATAAAAAATCAAAATCCATGTAGTTGTCTGCATTTAAAATTTACATAAGGGAAAGATTTTGATTATTGTATGAATAAATTACTGTGATATGAATCAGCTGATCAAAGCTCACATTAAGAATTCCACAGAAATACTTGTAAATATATTACAGAATCCGGTTAATAATTTTAAAGCTCAATATTCAATGAATATCAATTTTATTAAAAAAAAACAAACAAACCTGGTTCTCTTAATTTTTATTGGAAAAATAGACAACTTTTCTGATTCATTTTAATTCAATTTTTTTTTTAAAAATGAGATCTTCTTTTATCAAGCTCAACCACAGTTTTATTTACTTAATTTTCTTATATCCTAACAATTTCCTATTTGTAATCTAATTAATATTTCAACCCTTTACATTAATATGGGGGCTATTTTCCTTGGAAAATGTAGAAATATATGCATAGGTCAGCAATTTTCCTGTGGTTTGCCTACAGAAAAAAGAAAAACATTGGATTAAAAATGTTTTGAAATTAAATTGTAAAGTTTAATATTCTAGAAAACAATGAAGCCCAAAGCCTTAAAGAGTGTGTACAATTGCTGCCAATTTTGACTATTACTTAAATTATTTTATGTAATCCAGATATAGATTAATCTTAAGAGCCTTTTGCTCTGTAAATTAAGATTATGTTATACGTCTGTTTTGCAAGGAAAATAAATAATCAACAACCCTCAAAATTTTGTTTCTTCTTTCCCCAAATGATTTCATATTCATAATTATTCTCTATTTTTATTTAATCAGTCATAAAGGCTTAGTCTTTACAAGTCATTTAATACTAACCTATAATATTGTTTTTACCTCTATGTTTTGAAAAATATAATTGATACACATGGAATAAATATGTTTTTGTTCTTTAATTTCAGGTAAGTGAAAATTCCGTCATTGAAAAATTTGATTAACTCTTGCACAAATTAACCTCTATAACAGGTGAGAAATACACTTTAAAAAAAAAAAAAAACTTTTTTTCTTTTTTAATGGAAAGAATGTGCTCTAAATAAAACAAATATTGTAGGAAGTAAATTTTCATTTCTTAATTTTTATTTATTTATTTTTTTAACTGAAATTTTCAATTGCTATTTTTTTCTCTCTCTATGACCAGGTATGTTTAACAAAATTGTTCAGAGTAGGAAGAGAGTAGAAATGAATTAGATTAGGGTGTGGAGAAAACAAGCAAAATAGTTTGCCAAAAAAAAAAGTGCAGGAAAGAAAACAGCTAATTTCTTTGTCTTTGTTTTACAAATGTCAACTCCGACTCTTGTTAATTGATGATTAGTTGTTGATTTGGTTTTGTTTTTACTTGGACCTACTCCCGGATAATTTCTATACTAAATAATAACATGGTAGTCACACATACTGATTACCTGATTCACTAGTTCATTATGTCACCTTTTATTTCTTAAATACTCTTTTCTTTACACTCTCTCATGTTTGCCATCCTATCTTTTTTCTCTCTCTCTCTCTCTCTGTTTCATTGCTATTTCTTGCCCCCTGCCTACCAAGTCTATTTTTATGGATAATAAAAGCTTGGATAAATAACTGATTTCTTGGATTATCTTCTTGTCCTTGTTGTGTACTTGAGTTCTATTTAAAGATTTTTCCTCCTTTTCTTCCAAAATTATTTCCTAGTTCTAATTTTTGCTTAAATTAGAAAATGTTTCAACAATTAACATTTGAAAAAAAAAATGATTTAATCGTAAACATTTTTGTTGTTTTTTTTTAAATAAAGAATACTAACATTGGGGAAGTCGATTTGGACCAATTGGTACCCAGTCGGACCTCGGAATCGCAGTACGCGAGTTCGAATCCCAGTTGTTCCGTTACGTTCATATTTATACTAATACTGTTGGGAAAGGTATGAATCGCCACATTCCCTCCAGCTATGGGTCGAATAGTGTAATTTGTGTTATTAAAAAAAACTGTGTGTACAAAAACTAACGCTTACCAAAAATAATTGTTCTCGGCATTAAATGACCTTAAATGGTTGATACGCTGTAAAACACAAACAAACAAACTACTAACATTATTCAAATTATTGTGACTTTTATAATCCTCTTTATTCTTATATTTACAATATTTTGGTCAGTCTTCTTTGTGTATTGTTAAAACTCTGGTAACATTTTATGTTGTATTCTAGAATAATCGAGAAGCCATGAAATAAACTTTCTGTTCAATCTAGCCCAGACTATGACATATGTAATAATATAGTATGGTGGCTTTCAACCATGGTGAAGGGTAACCTTTAATTATACATGAAAGCCCCAAGATTGAGCTGTATTGATTTTAATGAGTGCAAGATAAATGCCTAAGATATTTTAACCCTTATAACTACCGAAGTTTGATTATTTCTTAAAATTCTTTTATTTATTTTAATAAATGCTCTCTGAAATCAATGCATTTTTGAAAATGCTATATAATTTTTGGAATAGAAAACTTGTCCACATGGGCTGTTGGCTCAAAAGTCTATATCACTTTAGATTTTTCATTCTTAGTGTAGAAGTGAAAAAGAAAAAATAGGCAAACAAATGCCAATACTCCCCCTGAATATCATACTATTTTCCCCCAAATGCAGATGTTGCCCATTTGTGAAAATTTCATCATAACATAATTTTAACAAAACCATCATTGATGGGAGTAAATACTGATTAAAAGATGAATTGTAATTGATCAGATATGGGGACAAGGCTAGCCAAATTTTCAGCATTCAATTTGTGAATTAAGATTGAAATAACAAATTAATGAATGCAATTAAATTTTCCCTAGGAAAAGTTTTGGGAAAATTTCTTATGATTTTTATGCACAATAAAAGATTAACAAAATGATCATTAAAAGTGATTGTTTTTCTGGTGATAACCAAAATGGCTTAATACATTTGACTTTAATCAGTTGTCTCTTAACTACTATTTAATATTTTTGGAAATCTAAAATTCCATCCATTAAAGAAAGGCTTGAATTAAACTTTGATCTTTTTTATTATGAGTTTTTTGGGTTTTTTTTATATCCTCTCTCAAAATGTTAATGTTCTTGCAAATGAAAATTGATCTATTTGCTGTTGAATTTTTCTCTTTTATAAATCGACAAATTGGGTCAGGTTTAATGTTGAAAAATTTAGCTATTTTAATAGCATGACATATAGGCTTTTTAAAGAAATCTTTTTTTTTTTAAAGATGCACTTAATTTAATGGGGGGGTGGTAAAAGGGGAACAACATTATTATTATCAAACTTAAGAACATGAAATTGGTACTTGTGTTTTGTAGAAATGGAGTAAATTGTACAGTTGAGTAACAAGTGTTCTAATGCTTGAATGAGTATAAGATAAAAAGAATAGGATTGAGTCTGAAGTAGGCTAGTTTGTCTTTTCCTTCCTCTCTTTCTTTCCCTTTCTATCTCATTCTTTTACTTTACCTTTTTCCTTGTTTTTCCTCCCTCATTTATTCATTTTCGCCTCTTTTCCCCTGTTCTTTCTTCCTCATTCCCCCACGATTTTTCTTTTCCTTCCTTCCCCCCCATTCTTTTTTTCTTTCTTTCCCTTCCTTTCTTTCCACTCTCTCTTTCTGTTATAATGCTTGAATGAGTATAAAATAAAAAGAATAGGATTGAGTCTGAAGTAGGCTTGTTTGTCTTTTCCTTCCTCCCTCTCTTTCCTCTCTTTCTTTCCTTTACTATCTCATTCTTTCACTTTACCTTTTCCCTGTTTTTCCTCCCTCCCTCATTCATTCATTTTCCCCTGTTCTTTCTTTCCCCTACCATCTTCCTTTCCCTTCCTTCCCCCTCGTTCTTTTTTTTCTTTTTTTCTCTTCCTTTCTTTCCGCCTCTCTCGCTCACTTTCTCTTTTCTTCTCCCTTTTGTTTTCTCTTTCATCTTCCTTCTCTTTTTGAGTCCTGAGAGAGAAGCCATAAAATCTTTTTAATTCAAAAATTTTAAAAGAATAATAACTAGACCAGAATCAAATCTACTATTGGGAAAGATATAAGTCCCTTGAATTTTATCCACTATCTGACTTAAATTGAATTACTATTGCTCTTTTATAAATTTATTTACAAAGGAAAAAGTTCCCGCAATGAATTCACATAAAAGTTGATACAAATTTACAGTTTTTAGGGTAGGTCGATTTTGGAACTATAAAAAGAGTAATCCAAGGAAAGTTGCAAAATAACATCAGAAATTACCCCACAAAATGTTTTTTTCCAAAACTTTGTATTTATTTGAGGAATTGAATTCAAAGACATCATAATTTGGGATTTTAGTCATGATATCTGTGAGACTGGAAACCTGTATCCATAAAATAAAACTCAGACTTAATGAAAAAAAAAAAAAAATCTATTAAATAATTGATATTTTAAAGTTTATTATCAATTATCATATTAAGTTAAATGAAATGACCAATACTGAAATTGTTTGGTTTTCACATCAATATTAAAGCCAAATCTGGCAAAATTGAGGATTTTTCAGTACATCTTTATTTAGAATCTTTCATACCAAATGCTCCAAAAACCGATGAAGATTCAGATCTAATGTTTGATATAAGTATTTAATAG
>JAYKTE010476848.1:0-10140 GCA_036873565.1 Xipholeptos notoides | reverse complement strand
GGAACCAATGTAAATTACACAAAATCATATTTTTAATATCAATTATCTTGTTCCTCACCTATAGATGTTTGAATAAAATGTGATACGATTTGACTTGTATATTTACATTTAAAAATGAAACAATTTACAAAACTTCTTTATATACAATATTTCTAGTGAAGGTAGTTCCTCTTCTCTGTCCATGAATAGAATTATTCAGGGGACAAATTTTCACTCTTACACTGTTCATAGACCTTGCTCTTGAGAAGGCTACATAAAGTTGTCCATCATATGAGTAAAAACAAGATTGTAGCAGGTAGATCACAACGTTTTCAATTGCTATGAACAGTCATTTTTTGGTAAACATTCTTTTTGTCCACACATATTTTTTGAATAACATGATATTCACTATTCAATCCATATCAACCTTTTTAGATCATTTAATGCCGAGAACAATCATTTTTTCATAAATATCTTTTTTGCCCACACATTGTTTTTTGAATAGCACAATGCACTATTTAATCCTCATGGCTATTCTATTAATATATAGATATATGTATATATATGAGCAGTGTCAGGTTTAGTAACATTGCAGCCCCTACCTCCTCGCAGAATGCACCTTGTGGCTCCTTACCCACAAAATGCAACTTGTGCCTCCCAACATACTGAAGACTTCTATCAAAGATTATATATATATATATATATAGGGAGAGAGAGAGATAGAGAGATACATACGTAGAGAGAGAGACATAGATAAAGAGAGAGACATATATATATATAAATATATATATAGAGAGAGAGGGAGTGAAAAAGATGGAGAGAGATGGGTTGATACATAAATATTTCAACATACAAGTAGGATAATAATTTTTCAGTCAATCTTAATAGTTATTTTAATTCTTTTATTACAATAGATCACAAAAAAATCACTCTTCTAAAGAAAACAATGAAACAAAACATAGAAAAAAAAACAGACAAGTAAAGAAATCAAGCAAAAACTATTATTCATATTTGAAGAAGATTTTTACTAATTTAAAAAATGGCCAAGTCTATTCGTTCAGCTAAATCAATATTTTTTGGTTTTTCATAATCCTTGGGATGAGGCTTGATAATTTATTTATCTATTTTTGGGCTGTTGTTTTCATTTTTATCATTGTTACATTAACTATCCTTGGGAAGAGGCTTGATAATTTGTTCATCTATTTTTGGACTGTTCTCTATCATTGTTACATTAACAATCCTTGGGATAAGGCTTGATAATTTATTTATTCATCTATTTTTCGATGGTTGCTCTCATCTTTATTATTGTTATGTTTACAATCCTTGGGATGAGGCTTGATAAAATGGACATCTATTTTTTGGATTGTTGTTCTCATCCTTTTATAGTTACCTTCACAATCCTTGAGATGAGGCTTGATAACTTGTACATGTATTTTTGGTCTGTGGTACTCATCTTTATCATTGTTACCTTTACAATCTTTGAGATGGGTTACATCTATTTTTTAGAGCAAGAGAGGGGGTAAAGAGAGAGAGTGAGACGGAAAAAAAGATAGAGAGAAGGGAGGAGAGCGAGAGATGGGGTAATGAGAATGAAGAAAAGGGAGTGAAAGGAGGAAAGAGGTAGATTAAGAGAGGGAGTGAATGATAGAAAGAGAGAGATTGCATGAGAATAAGTCTCACCATCTCTCGACAGAAATCAATCAGTGGGGATATTGCCAACCTGGGGTCTGAGGTCCCCTGTAATATACAACATATGGCCTGCTAATAACAAACAAAATATAACCTATTTGGTTATCCCAAATGTTTGTAAACACTTCCAAAAAATTGAATTTTTCCTTTGATTTTCAAGCCGGCTGAATGGTACTTTCACCAGAACTGAAAGCTTGTAGATCAACGTAAGAAAGTCTTGGAAAATGATGGTTTTTATTTTGAGGAATAATTTTTGTTGTTTTCATTATTATGATACTTGGAGAGTAAAATTTCAATGTTTTTCAAGTGTTTACGAACTTTAGGGACAACCTAATAGAATGTGCAAGAGCCGTTTGGAAATTGTTAAACTGGTTCGGCTTTCCATCTGAATGCTCTGGTGGACACTGTCACTGGTTTTATTTGGCCGAGTACTTTGCAGAGCTATGGTCGCTAAGCTTCCATTCCCCTCTAGTCACCCAACCAGGACTGATTGAATCTGGGGTTGCCCAAAACTCCTGCATCAAATAAATTTATACAATTATAGAACACATAAGAGAATAATAGATAGAGAAAAAAAGAGAGAGAGAGAGAGAGCGCGGAAAATTTGAGGGAGTAGAAGAGTAGAGAGTAAGGGTGTATGTGGGTTGGGAGAGAAATAAATCCAGAAGCTGAAAGAAAACAATGTTTGTGTTGCAATATTTTTGATAAATGACTTCGGGTACATTCATCTAGAGTTGAGAGATTACATTTATAGTTAGGTATAATAGTACTTAGCCAATCAGATGCCAGAATAGACATTTTCTAGATTCTTTTTAGTTAAACTTTCTTCTGACTTTCAATTATTTTTCTTCTGTCTTGCCACGATAAGATAACTTAGCTAGTGAGCTTCTTGGTGGATTTCACACCAATATTGAACTATTATCTCACTGGACTATTACTACTATTTTTGCCTTGGACAATTACACACTACAAACTGATATTTACAATTTTGATTATTTCTCTTTTCTCTTTATAAAGCATTTTTCTTTCATTTCAAATTAATTTCAAACTTGGACTATTTTTTTCATCTATGAAAATAGCTGTACAGTCCACAGTCTATATATTTTTGTTTGGTTTGTTTCTGTTGGTATTTTACGGCATACTGACCATTTAAGATCATTTAACGCCGAGAACAATTATTTTTTTAAACGTTATTTTTTGTCCACACTTAATTTTTTGAATAACACAATATGCACTATTCAACCCATAGCTGGAGAGAATGTAAGGATTCATACTTTTCCCAAGGGTATTAATCAAAATATGAACACTAACTTAATGACTGGGATTTGAACTCGTGTACTATGATTCCGAAGTCTGACTGCCTATCCACTGGCCCAAGTCGACTTACCCTATATATTTTTAAAAAGGCAGCTATCATATTTTTCTACCATTGCTGGTCTGTGTTCACAAATTAATTGCCTATCACTGTTTGTGTGTGTGCTTACAAGCTATTTCAACAAAGAGACTGATGAGCTAACATTCAAAGTAGTAGGGCTTGCCACTCCAGTTTTGGTATTTTAAGCCACAGCCACACCACAATGAAGTCACTTAATGCAGATAAATCATATTTGTACCCAAAGTAGAAGAGGTTGCGACTCAAGTATTGGTCTCTTAAGCCACAGCTGACATTACAATGTAGCCACTTAATGCAGATAAATCCCATCTGTACCCAAAGTAGTCAGGATTGCCACTCCAGTGTCGGACTTTTATGCCACAGCTGACACCTCAATGAAGTCCCTTAATGCATATGAATCACATCTGTGCATAAAGTAGTAGGTGTTGCCACTCTAGTGTTGGCCTTTTAAGCCACAGCAAACTCCATATTGAAGTCACTTACAGATAAATCACAGTGTTCTATGATGGATGGTTATTTAGGGGCGGATGATGATGGTTAATGAAATATGATTTTTTTCAAAGTAGTTGAATCAGCCGACTGTTAATCCTCAGCTATGTGGGCCGACCAAATATGGTGCACAGTAATGCAGATATTATAATCACGTGAATAAAAAAAGTGATCTGACTTCAGTAATCTAAATCTGCTGTTTAATCCGTTTAAGGGGCGGCATTATCGGATTAAAAATACAAAAGGGTAATAAAAGATATCCTTTTTTTTTTTTTTGAGGGAGGAGTTTACAGTTTTCTTCTTTTTCTTCCATCTATTTCTCTCTCTTTCTTTCTTTATATTACTTTTTTTATGCTCAGAGGAAGAATTGCGATGAATAGTCAGATTCCCATACATTAACCCCTTTTCAACGGTGGCCACTTGATTAATGATTATACTTTTCAATTTATTTTCATTCTTAAAAATCCAAAGCAGTTGATTAGTCTATAAGAATCTATTTACAATATATTTCAGTTGATAAAGTGACTCAATCCGCAGATTAATCGATCTGAGCAAAATATGAGTAAATGCGACGAATAGTCAGATTCCCATACATTAACCCCATTTAAACACTTGATTTTTTTATTCGGGAAAATAACTCATCTAGGTGAAGGGTAACACTGATTAAAAAAGCCCAAGGATATAAAGAGCATATAAAAATGGCCTTGTGCCTAACTTGGGTTGGTGCTCAATCAAGTAAATATACCCAAATCTAGATAAATATACTCTAAGTCATTTATCAAAAATATTTGTTCATAGGTATGGTATAGAAGAGATTTTGAATAGAATTTTTGTTAAAAGATTCAGATTTCAAAGAGACCCAGGACATCATTAAATTACTTACAGCTAACTTGTCACTAAACTATGCAGTTTCTCCTGTTTTGTTTTTATTAGCTTTGATCTAAATTGATACATTTATTCTTCTTAAACAAACACAGAGCTGCCTTCAAATGAATCATGACAATCAAATTATGCAGTTTAAAAAAAAACAAGTACCACAAATAAATTTAAACAATTGAGTTTAAAATAAACCAAATCCTATCTTTATTCAAGTTATTTAGACTTCAACTCTCATTCTAATTGTTTTCTTCACAATGAATATCGCTGGTCTGAATTTCTAAGATGAGCACTGATTATTCAAGTTTTTTAGACTTCTACTCTCATTTCCATTGTTTTCTTTACAATGGACATTGCTGGTCTTAATTTCTAAGATGGCATTAATTGTTAACTTTAATCAATTTAATTAGACTTCTATTCACAGCTTTGGCCAAAAGTCTTGCAACGCCATGAAAAAATCTGAGCTATTGATAACAAAACAATTAATTTTGCTTTAGCATCTTAAAATAATAATCTAAACTATTTCAAAGTAGGCAAAAATGTTGGTTATTATGTATGTTAAATTTGTATGTTAAATTCAATACTTTATGTGTCTTCATTTCCTTTCAAGAACAAATTTTATTCACTTTGGCATAGACTCAATTAGGGATTTTAACTAGTTAGATCTGATAGAAGTCCAATATCTTTCAGGGACAGCTTTAAGTTCAATTCATGTTGTTGGAACAGCTTCAAAAATATCTGAAACTAAAGATTTCTACATAGTGCTGCAAAACTTTTGGCCACAGCTGTAGATCTAATAGAAGTCCAAGATCTTTATAGGGCAGGTTCAAGATCAATTCTTGTTGGAGCAGCTTTAAAAATATCTGAAACTATAGGCTTTTACATAGTGTTGTTGCAAAACTTTTGGCCAGAGCTGTAAACAAAAGAAATGCCAAAATGTTGGCAAAGTGTTGCCTTGTTTTGTTTTGTTTTTTTATTCGCTTTTTACTCTCTTAACAAGATCTTGTGTTTTTATTAGACACCAGCAACAGAAATACAACACAAGCATTGCATTCATTCCTTCTAAGTTCAAATTAAAATTACAGGTCTTTTCAGTAATTTGAAATAAAATACTTGAATCTTTCTCTTTGAGTATGATCATCTTTCAACTTTAGTTCTAAAAAAAAGAAAGGGAAAATGTTTTACGCCATACGGATAATTTTACTAAATAATCAATACGACGTCATGCATTTTATCTTAAAGATAGAACAAAAAGAATCAGATTTTTCTAACACGTATGTTTTCTTCTGCTAGGTTTTTGAATGCTATACAGTGTTTTATAGTCATTTAATGACGAGAACTGCTGATTTAACTAAATGATTAATAGGACATCGTGCATTTTACAATAGAGATAGAATCTCTGATGTATATTGTCTCAAGTGTGTTTTTGAATAGTATACAACCTTTTGTGGTCATTTAATGCCAAGAACTGTTAATTTTACTACATAATTAATTGGATGTCATGTATTTTACATTAAAGATAGAATCTCTGATGTAGATTGTTCTCAGGTGTGTTTTTAAATAGTATAAAACCTTTTGCAGTCATTTAATGCCGGAGAGGTCGAATTGGGCCAATGCATAAGCAGTCATACTTCAGAATTGTAGTATATGAGTTTGAATCCCAATCGTTTCATTTGCGTTCATATTTGGACTAATACCCTTGGGAAAAGTAGGAATCCCCACATTCCTTCCATCTATGGATTAAATAGTGCATATTTTGTTATTGTGAACAAAAAAGAACGATTACCAAAAATTATTTTTCTAGGCATTAAATGACCTAAAATGGTTGATGTGGCGTAAAACACAACCCCCCCAAAAAAAATTTAATATTGAGAACTGTTAAGTTTACTAAATAATTAATCGCATGTCATGCATTTTACAATAAAGATAGAATCTTTGATGTATATTGTCTTCAGGTATGTTTTTAAATAGTATACAACCTTGTGTCGTCATTTAGTGCCGAGAACTGTTAATATTACTAAATAATCAATAAGGCATCATTAACCCTCGCCTGGAATTATCAATGAGGAATTACATTCACTTTCAGGTGCCTCAAGCAGATGGGGCTCATTAACACAAGGTTTAAGGACAACACTGATTCTAAAAACCTGGGATATGATGCCTGTCAACGCAAAGAGAAATAACTCATCTATGACAACATGGATTACAAAAAGTTCAACTTGCTCTAGTTGGTATATTAAATAATGTTGTGGTGGAAACCACCCTCCAAATAAACTCAACCAGCATCTATATAAACTGGGATTCTAACGATCCCAGGCAAAGGGCCCAGTTCCGGGAGTTATACTATTCGCTCAGCTGGACAGTCAAACACTTCTTCACTTATTATTGTACCCTTTATAACCTATTGTTGTTTCTAATACATGTTTAACCCTACACCATGTTCTGTCTTTATTGTGGCTATCCAAGCCATAACAAATGTTAAGAGCTATACTCATTTTTATGTATCTGTGACATTTTTCCTGGGTCCAGATACTATTTTGATAATTTCTGTTTGGCTAAAAAAAACAAAAACAAAGAAAGAGTTACTCACGATCAATGAGAGGTTCCGATCGAGGCACAGATTTAAAAAGTTTGTGGAATTTTGCAACCTTTGACTTGCTAACAGACGGTACATGAAGCAGCATTTCCTGGGGAAAACAAGTTACAAAAAAAAAGATAACACAAAGTTAAAAAGAAATAAGCAGTATTTTTAGCTTATATAATGTAAGGGGTAGAAATTAAATATTTCTAACTAGTATAATGTTAGTGTCATAGATGAACTGTTAAAAGAGTAGCAAAAGTTGTAATCAGCTTTCTTTGTTTATTAAGATATAACTGATATTTAATATAATATTTATATATAACAAACATTTAATAATGTATCTTTTGCCCTGTAAGAATTATCCTAAAACAATTTATTTGGAGACAAGACTTATTTGTGGATAATACTTGATAATTTGTACATCTATATTTTGGACCGTTGTTCTTATCCTTATCATTGTTATCTTTACAATCCCTGAGAGCCATTTTCAGAAGGTTGTCCTTATCTTTATCATTGTTGTTACCTTCACGTTTTGGAAGAAGAACACTTCAGAAAATGACAATGATAAAGATGAGGACAGCAGTTAAAAAAATAGATGCCCACATTATCAAGCCTCATCTCAAGGATTATGAAGATAACAATAATATAGATTAGGCCAATAGTCTGAAAAATTAATGTACACATCATCAAGCCTCATCTGACGAATACCCAAAGCCGATTGCATTATACAATTCAAAAGTATGAGTACTTATCCTGAGTGTCATAGGGACTCCCTTTAACTCAGATAGATTATTATTATTTACATTTTATTTAGTTAATTAATATAGACACAGTTATTTTTTTACTTTCTATCATATAACAACATATATCATTAAAAAAGGGTTTTTAATATTTTTTAGACTTTTCTGTTCTTTCTTAAACCCCCGTATTTAAGCAAGAACTTCTATGTTTTGAAAGCATTTAAGTATTTGTCTATTGACCAGCAACACGAGATAAGGCGAACATCCTGTGGGATACAAGATAAACATATTTTACTCACCCTGCCTTGGAATCTTTTCATGCCTGGAACAGGGCTTGAGCTAGAATAAGAACCAAAAAGAAATAAAAGAATTATTCTTAGTGATAAATGTATCAGCCCTGGTGTAACAAGTACCCAAATCTTATATATATATATATATATATATACATATTTGTTTTTATATAGGGTGTTCCAATAACTTGCACATAAGTTAACATATTTATCACATTAAAAATATATTATATACATTTATATAAATACATATATATATATATACTTTATTTATAAAAGTGTATTAAAAAAAAAAACTTTTATTAAATTGGTATTTGATTTTTTTTTGATAGGTATTAATATTGAGTATGTCCGTGCCACTGGGGAAGGAAAGCATAACCATATGGCTATGCAGCAACAGCAGATGTTTGCAGGCCAAGCTGACCATAGGAATAGAAAAATATAAACTCACTGAGAATAGACACTAACAATACCATCCTCATCCTATAATTAACATTAACATTAAATTGTACCTAAAATATTCACTCATCATCATCACCAGGATTATTTTAAGTTCATAGGATAAATGTGGTATAATGGTGTCTGGCCTGTATATCTATCTGAAGGGCACATCGTACCTTTATGAGATACGAAAGGGTGAATGGGCCATGAATGAATCTAGTTAAGGATAAAGACTAGCGGTAACCAACCCAAGTTCAAACCCCCACCCCAATAAAATTCTACAGCCTTGTGCTTAAATATTCCTACAATTAACATCAACCTCCACCTAAGGGTATCCATCTGACTTCAACAGTGAAGTGGAAAAAACAAGCAAACAAAATATTTTTGTCTATTTGTTTTAATCCTTTGAGATGAGGCTTCATTATTTGTAGATCCATATCCATTTTTACAGACTGCTGTCTTCATCGTTATAGATGTCCCGGGGCCCCGAGCGCAGCAGATAGAGGCCTTGAGTCTCTTCAAATTGTTCTTTTGATTGATAATAAGATTAAGTATTTCCATGCAGTGGTGTAGCAAAGAAGGGGTGGTCTGCCCCGGGCAGCGTGTGCCAGGGGAGGGGATGGCATTCAGAGGGGGGAAAAATATAAAAAAATAAGAATAGGTAAGAGCCAGTTAATCTAATTCAAGCATTTTTTTTATAATTTGAATTATACGTTTTTTTGTTTTAAAAAATCTTGGTTTTCTTTGATGACGACTAGTTTTGAGGGCTTTTTGAAATTTTGAAGGCTAATAGATTATCAATGGCCAGTGAGGAGGCGCGAAAATCTTAGGACCGCCTCGGACGGCAAAAATAGTTGCTATGCCATTGGTTCCATGATTCTGTTAATAAATACGGCAATATATTTCTGTAGTTTAATAACAGTTAGGAAGCATACTTGAGATTTCTGATTTGCAGCATTAAAATTGATATGGCCTTAAATAGTCTATCATTGAAGATTAGAATTTGTCTGCTAAAAGTTAGGAAAAAGGATAAAGTATATACTGTATTCGTGGACCAAATTATTGCCTTTTGAGTTGAAGACAGATGTCTGTCTGTACACTCAGCAACCTTCTTTCTAATGTCTTCCAATATTGTTTTTTTGTTTTATGACATATCAACCTTTTTAGGTCATTTAATGCCGAGAACAATCATTTTCGATGAATGTTCTTTTTGTCCACATGTGGTTTTTTGAACAATGCAATATGCACTATCTAATCCATAGCTGGAGGGAATGTGGGAATCGATACCTTTCCCAACGATATTAGCGTCTACCATTGAAGAAGATTATAAATTGCCTGCTAAAATTATGAGATGTGAACTGTATTTGCAGTCTTTTGAGTTGATGATAGGTTTCTGTCTTTATAGTCAGCAACCTTCTTTCTAATGTCGTTCAATAAGCTAAAGGAGAGTATTATCACCACTTCATTAATCATTTATACAATCGTTTTCATGGGGGGATGGTTCTTTCACAAGGTTCATTACAAAAGTAATGCCTCCTATTGTTTTATATTCAAGGGTTATTCCAAAACATGGGCTTCTATCTTTTTATACAAATGTCGTTCCAAAAGTAATGCCTCCTATTGTTGTATATTCAAGGGTCATTCCAAAACAAGGGCTTCTAT